>KB683201.1:0-38123 GCA_000349165.1 Anopheles christyi | reverse complement strand
ACCGTACGTGGGGCAAGTATTGCATACCTAAATAATAATATCATTCTTGTTCAGTTACAAGACTGCACACTATCGCCTAGCACACGCTGACTCACCTTTGACCGGCACAATCTCGGGGAAATCCCCAGGCGATGAGAAAAAAAAGCACAAAAAACGCGCCCGAAGCCATCACGCGCGTACGCCACGATCCGTACGCTACGGGTGAAGAGCGGTAACTGATCATGCTGACGGTTTTGTGCAAAGACTCGTAGCGTGGTCGTTACGCGATGACGCGTTATGCAATGATGTTAGATTATGGTGTTGGGTAGAACGTTATTATTTTCGTGCTCGTATGGTGCTTGCTAACTTATACTCATGCCCCACACTGTACAAGTGAATTCACTATGCAATAACCTTGCATACAATCGTAGCGGTATTATCACCCGTATGATCAACATTTACTTTGTCGAGCGATGTAGTTTAATATTTATACATTACCTACAAAGTATTTTTCCATTCCATTTTAATTTTAAATCGATTATGCTGAAACGTCTGAGTTCTTGCCACTAAAAAAATAAATCACGAAACAATAATAAGATTGTACTTACCATCCACGCAACAATGTTACGCCAGTTCATTGACCTGAGGGGCAATTTTGGAGCTTCTAGATCCTTTTTATTTTTTGGTCAATCCGCGCAACAACGCAGGTCGAATTGATTGCAGTCAAATTATCATCACCGATGCAATTCCTCCGACCTATCTGGAAGGCGTTGCGTTATGTTCAAACAATCCAATGCATCCTGCACCCGATGACCCTTACATTGGAGAGCGGGCGGGGGTGGGGGGGGGGAGGGAGAAGGGCAGCATCTCTTTCCGCCTTTAAGGTAAACAAGGAACGTTACGTTGATAAGCAAACGCCTTAAAAGACGCACATCGCACCATTGCCGGTAGCAGTTGACTGGCTAACGTCCTTGGGTGGCGTTCTGAAGGAAAAAGGTAACGCGAGATCCGAAAACCCGACCGATTCCATTAGTGAGAAGTGTGTGTGTGCGAGCATGAAGTGGTTAGTGTTAGGTGAGTTCAGTGTCCCTTTGGTGCGTTAGTGCCTGTGTTGATAATGGTATCCTTCTTTTTTGCAGCCTTTGCCCTTGTGGCGGCTACCAGCTGGGCCCATGGAAGTACCGTGAAAAGTGTGTTTGTTGGTACCGACACGCAGGAGTACGTGTACGAGTACGAGCTGGATGTAACGACCGGTGTAGTCGAGCCGGAGTACGGTTCGATGTATCGTGTTAAGGCGTATATGCACGTCCGTCCAGGTATTTCTAAAACTCTTCTCATAATTCCTTTCTCTAGAAGCGATTGACACGGTGAAACTATCGAAACCTTCACAGATCCCTCCGGCAATGGTACATTCGTGTACTTTGACCAGCCAAAGGTGTTCCTGTACACTGGTCACCTACCGCTAGCGGTTGAGCCAACGGCGGAAAACTACACCGAGTACGCGAAGCAGGCCGAACCATTCGTTCAACCATTCTACGTGACATACGATAAGTACGGCATGGTACAGGAAGTGTTCACCACCAAGTCGGACGTGCTGTGGAGCGTTAATTTGAAGAAGGGTGTTGCAGGCATGCTGCAGCTGCCCGTCGACAAAATCCCAACGAAAAAGCTCGTCAAACCGTTCGTCTTTACCGAAACGGAGGAATCGGTTTACGGTAAGGTTAATGTAACGTACGCCATCAATCCCCTGCACTACGAAACGATCAAGATTGTCAAGACGCCCGAGTATGAGTCGTTCGCTCACCTGCCGTACGACCTGTACTCGAATGTTGAACCCTACCAAGCGTTCCACAACTGGACGACCTGGAACTCGGTACTCCCGATGGTGGAGTATGAGGTACAGCACGGCAAGGAAGGTGTGCACGTGCTGAAGGCACACTCGGAAAGCATCAAGTATGTGCAACCGTTCACCGTCGAGGGACAGAAGCAGTTTGTTAAGACGGAGCAGAAGGTGAGGTTTGTGCAGACTGTTGCCCCAACCAAGCAGTTTGAGTTCGCTAGCTTCCCGGTATGTAAAGCTATTTGTAAAATATTTCTGGAAAGGTGTTTGAGAACAATTTGCACTTCTTCTCAGATGTACCACTACGTTCACTTCGAGACGTCGGAGTCTGTGTTTGAGGAAACTTATCCTACGCTCGCCACCATCACACCCGTGGTTGACATCTCCACCGTTGGTCCCAAGGTTCAAGCGATGCTGTACGAAGCTGTACAATATCTACAGGTAAGATTTTAGCTACACTATTTTAGCTCTCCATCCCTCAACATTTCCCCTTTTTTATTGTGTGTTTCAAACAGGAAAACCCAATCACGCACCAGGAAACCGATACGAAGCACGGTACAGTTATCACGCGCATCATCGAAGCCCTCAAACCGTTCACCGTTGAGAACTACGCCCAGTTCTGGACCGTATTGACGAAATCGACTACCCCGAAGGATCTGATGGCGGTGGACATCTTCTACAAGGTGCTCCCGTCCGTTGGCACCAAGTACGCCGTCCAGTTCGTGATGGATATGGTGAAGAACCACAAGGTGAAGGATTCGGTCGCATCCGGCATGCTGTTCTCGCTCGGTGTCAACGTACGCGCACCATCCGTCGAGCTGCTGCACAGTGTGGAGGAGTTTATGAACTTCCCGAACTACGTCAAGCCGGACGTTGCCCACGCTGCCATCCTTTCGTTCGGTACGATGGTGTACAAAACGTTCCAGCACGATCACCACTCGACGGAGATCGAGAAGTACATCAAGGTGTACTACAAACATCTGAAGGAGGCGAAAACGTTCGAGGAGCAGCTGGTATGGTTGCACGGTTTGAAGAACATTCAGCTCGGTACGGTCGGTGAGCTGCTGGTACCGCTGGTCAAGGGTGAACAGGTGCTGGAGCTAGCCTACGATCGCCATCTGCAGGTGCACGTGATCTACGCGCTGATGGAAATCATGGAGCACGAGCATGATGCACTGTTCGAGATCGTGTTCCCACTCGTCGTCGATGATACGCTCCCGGTGGAGGTTCGTGTGGCCGCTGTCAAGGTGGTCGTTTCGCTGGAGGATGTACACTACTTCACGAAGCTCGTTGCGTTCATGAAGATGGAAAAGAACGTGCATCTGTATTCGTACTTTGTCACCACCGTGCGTAGCATGGTCAATTCGGATGTTTACTTCGGAACGGACTTTTACTACTATCTGCAGCACGTCGTCACCGAGTTTGTGCACTACGATCCGGCCGTGGAAACGAAATCGTTCTTCTACGACTACGTCGACAAGGAGCAGAAGGTTGGCAGCATCATTCGCGGTAACATGATCGCCGATGTGAAGTACAACAAGGTGAACCAGTTCTACGTCAGCTTCGCACCGTACGTGATGGATCGTGTGTACGATCTGTACGCGGTGTACGTCAAGTTTGAGGGTGTACACAATCCGCTGTCCCTTGTGTGGCCGAAGCTGTTCAACGTCGATCCGAAAACGATCAACGAACCGATTACGAAGAACCACGAAAACGTGCCCGTCCACGTGGAGTTTACGTTCATGGCTAATGGGAAGGTGGTGTACACGAAGTACTTCAACGAGGAAACGATCAAGCAGTTCTACACCTACACCTATCTGACGATCCTGAAGACGTTGCAGTACCAGTTCACTACCGTGCTGAATGTGGCCGAGGTCGAGCTATACACACCCACGTACGATGGTGTACCGATCAAGGTGAACCTCAAGCTGCCGCTCGTTTCCCAGTTCAAGTACAACGTAGTTGTGCCCTCGACGACCAACGCAAACGAGGTGACGCTGACGGTAAACAGCTTCTTCCGCCTGTGGATGCACGGTTACTACGGTGTGTCGGTGTACAACCCCTTCGCACTTACCTGGCAAGGATCGCGTCGCGTCCAGGCGTTCGACTTTAACGTTCCGCTCGTGTTCGATGTCATCTTCAACTTCCAGCAGAACTCGTTCAAGCTCGTCTGGAGCAAGCACGCCAACGAGGCGTTCAATGTGGTCGGCTTCAAGTCGCACGTCAAGACGCAAGTGTACGCCCGGCCCGATACGGAGGTGGACTATCTGAAATCGACCTGCCCGGCCTGCTTCCACTACGAAACGGTAACGGCCGTCCCAGCGCCCAAGAAGAAGGACGTCGTCCTGTACGAAGCCCACTCCAAGTACACTGGCCTACACTTCTATCTGTCCGTGTTTGACGTGGAAGTGGCACCGACCGTCCGGTACTACAAATCTCTCACCGACGTCTTTACCTCTGACCTGTTCCACGATCTGGAACACGTGACCGTGTTTGATTTTGTGACGAAGTACCTCACCTGGTTCTACACGACCGTGCTGCCACCGGCCCCGATCAGTCACGGTGTCGTTGGGTACGTCAACCCATGCAAGATGTATCCGTTCGATAAGGTAGAGTTCACGTTCAAGGTTGATAGCGAGGTGCTGCCGCACCAGCTGTGGACCACCCCGGACTACCGGCAGTACGTCAAGTTTACGGCCCTGTTCAAGAAGACGGACGTCGTCGTAAACCACTGGGACGTGAACGTGTACTACACGCACGAACATGGCACGTACTTCAAGACGATCAACATGCAGGTAACGCGCCAAACGCCGGGCGAGAAGAACATGAACCTTTGCCTAGACTGGGCAAAGGATGTGGTTCCTGAGTCGGTGACCGGCAAGCTGTCGTACTTCCACGGCTACTCGTACGATCACAAGTGCGTAAAGGATGATATGGTGGTGTCGATTGAATGGACTGGTGTGCCGTCGGATGTGCAGAAGAACTTCACCACGCATGTCCCATCCTACCGTAGCCTTCCGACCTACTACTACCAACAATGTGTGCCGCGCGTGCTGCCCATGTTTGAGGACTACTCCGCACCGGTAACGTACGAGTGTGCCGAGCTGTACAATACGGTGCGCAAGTACCAATACACCGTCGACTATCAACACGTGTACCCGGTGTACGTGGAGTTTGTCAAGCCGTTCTGGTTCTGGGTGAAACATATCGTTCCCTCCTACTATCCGGAGGTGGAGCAGTTCCACTTTGTGCCGGAGAACCGTTTCGTTGTGGAGGTTGAGTATCCGACCTATTACACCTATCCGGTCGTGGATGTTGTTGTTAAATCGGCATACGAAACGGTTGCCTTCGAGCATGTACCTTACTACGATTGGGTTTGGGTGTTCCAACCAGACAGCACCGTCTTCACCAAGTAAGTAGCGGTCGGAGAGACTTTTGTGTTCGTTTTTGTTTTTATAAATGTGTCCTTTGTTTTAGATACTTTGAGGTTATGAAGTCATTCGGATACGTGGACAGCTGCGTCGTAAACCCGGTCTACGAGTATGCTCCCTATCACTATACCGCCACCAAGGAGCCGGTGTACAACGAATGGGTACTGTATGCTTCCGATCATCCTACTACCTACACCTGGGCCGTTTATGTCCAGAAGATGGAGAAGAAGCATGTTGTAAGTAGAGCAACGCATGAAACCCTTACATATTCCTGGGGTACGTCACGAAAACGTTTTTTTGTTTCTTCTCGTAGGCCTTCAAGCTCGTCCTAAACGGTCACAGCATTGTGGTGCAACCGCTGTTCGGCAAGCAGTACGAATATGCCGGTACGAAGAAGTTCACCTTTACCGTCGACAGTGAACTGATGTACGCTCTGGAACACGGTAGCACTGAGGTGTATCCGTTCAAGTACTACTACGTCTACGATACGATCATCTTTGCCGTACCGAACGTGTCACTCTACGTCGTGTACGACGGATACCAGGTGAAGATCGAGACGGCAAAAACGGAAAACGTTGCCTTCTACGGCCAGTGCTATGTGTAATCTCTTAGGTCAACGTTGATGTTAACTGTCATTTAACACAAATTCTCGAAATAAACGTACATAGCTTTTGAATGTTTCATTTGCGACTATTGTGTACATTCGTGTATAGCACTAATCATATTTCGTTGACATCTCTACTATCTTTTCGAGTTGATTGACAACCGTATTCTATTGCTAAATCCCCCAATCATGCTGATGACTCTCTCGTTATGATAAGACCCCCCACTACGAAGGCAACTTCGTACGATAACCGTGTTATCGCTTTTTCCTACCTTTAAACCACTTACACGCTTCATTCATCCATCGCCTATAAAAGGAAGCCTTCTCACCTTGCACTCGGGTTTTCTACCATTATTCCGTGTGTTTGCTTCGAAATGATCGTCAAAGCTGTTCTGCTACTACTTTGCTGTGCTGCCGGATTGCTCCGCGGGGAGCAAGTCCGGTACGATAATTACCGCGTGTACGAAGTGTCGATCGCTGATCAAACGCAGCTCGAAGCCCTACAGTTCCTGGAACGTTACCCGGATGGTGTGAGTGATTGGCGAGTGCTTTCAAAATTTGCATTCCTGAAGTTCGTTTTCTTGCCCCTTTAGTACCTTTTCTGGGAGTCCCCAGTGCAGACGAACATGAAGCTTAACATTGTGGTGCCACCGCACAAGTACGCCGAGTTTGACGAGCTGAGTAACGGTTTAGCGCTTGCGAACCGTTTGCGTGTTGCGAATCTCCAAGAGTAGGTTTTTTTTTCTAGAGTCATCACTGAGTTCGAAGTGTAATCCTAGTTAACGATGTCCAAATTCTACGACTCCTCAATAGGCTCATCGATCAAGAAAGTCCGAAACGATCGCGACGTGCATTCGGTTGGACCGAGTACCAAACGCTCGAAGACATCTACAGCTGGATCGATGAGAAGGTGGCCGAATTTCCCTCCGTCGTGTCGGTGCAAACGATTGGCAAATCGTACGAGGATCGTGATATGAAGGCGGTAAAGATTTCGTACAAGGAAGGTAATCCGGGCATCTTTATTGAGTCAAACATACACGCCCGCGAATGGATCACGTCTGCAACCGTGACGTGGTTGATCAACGAGTTCCTTACCTCGACTGCACCGGAAGTACGTGAGCTGGCAGAAAACTACGACTGGTACATCCTGCCGGTGGTAAATCCCGATGGGCTTAACTACACCAAAACTACCAACCGATTGTGGCGCAAGAATCGCTACCCGCACAATGTGCTATGCTACGGTGTGGACATGAACCGTAACTTCCCCGGACATTGGATGGGTGAGTAAAACAAGAAGTGGAAAAAAGTGTTTGAGAAAAATTTAATCTATGAGGATGCTTCGTTTTGGGCAAATAGAGGGCGGTGCCTCAGCAGTCCCATGCACGGATACGTACGCCGGACCGGAGGCGGGCTCGGAAATCGAAACTCAGCACATCATGAACTACTTCGTGAGCGTGAAGGATAAGGTGAAGGCGTACCTGTCGTTCCATTCCTACGGTCAGTACATTCTGTTCCCGTACGGCCATCAGAATGCGGAATACTCCGAAAACTATTACGACATGATGGAGATGGGTGAAGCGGCCGCTGTTGCTATTTTCAATCGCTACAGCACACCGTACGAGTTCGGCACGACCGCTGATGTGTTGTGTAAGAAAAATCGCTCTCAAGATGGTCCATTTGCAAGCTTCTAAACTCCATCACGCTTCATCCTCCACAGATATTGCATCGGGTTCGTCGCCGGATTGGGCTCACGGTACGCACGGTACCCCAGTCGCTGCCACCTTTGAGTTCCGTGATAATGGCGTCTATGGATTCATACTTCCCCCGGACCAGATCATTCCGAACGCGATGGAAGTGCTGGACGGACTGGTAGCGTTCGTCCGCAAGGGAAAGGAACTCGGTCACTTGACTGTGTAATCACGAGGGGGAAGGGAAGTTTACAATACACCGTAATCGATTGATTAGCGTTGATAAGATTAGCGTGATACATAATAATAACAATAAAACACGTTCACGCTCATTGATTGCATTGCACAATGCTGCTGGCACAGAATCATTTGCTACTTTAAGGCGTACGCAATTTTATTCAATGTATGTCAATAGTAACCTATTGATAAGTGGACCCAGGGAGGGAGATTTCTTGTCACTGATAGTACGTCACAGTAGGTGTATGATCACGCGAAACATTTGTCCAGGCGTGATTTCTGTCAGCAGACACAACATTACGCTCATCGTTGAAGCTCTGGGAAAAAGGTCGTCAAAGTATATAAACAGTATCTTTTATGAAATAAAGGAGAAGGAGATAAGGAAGGCGTGAGAAGACTTTGTTAACCTGTAAGGCCGCTGCAGCTACAATCATTCGATTTCCCATATGATTGGGCACCGTGTGGATACATATAAAAGAAGCAGCTTGATGGGTTGATTTTGTCACACCAAACCCATTTTCAATATGCGAACACATTGTTGCAGTTTTCTTGTACTACTCGTACTGAGTGTCGTATCCGGTGAGCTAGTACGGTACGACAACTTTCATCTCTTTCGGGTTTCAATCGCCGATCAAGAGCAGCTCAAGGTTCTGCAGCAAGCGGAGCTACAGAATGATCAAGTACGTATTCTTAACAATAAAATAAAGATCAAGTCACTAATTGAAAGCCTTTCTTATAGTTTATTCTCCTAGACTCTCCCACACAGGTGGGTATAAATGTAAGTGTTCTAGTACCTCCCCGAAAGCTTGTGGATTACTTGCAACTATCGAAGAAGGCGCATCTCAGCTCACACTTGGCAACGAGCAACTTCCAAGCCATCCTTGATGCGGAAAATCCTCCAAGAAAGAACAAACGCAACGATGAGTTCGGCTGGGAAAGGTATCAAACACTGGACGCCATTTACGCCTGGATCGATGCATTGGCCGTTCAGTACTCTTCCATTCTCACCGTCCAGAGCATTGGACAAACGTACGAAGGTCGTGAGATGAAGCTGGTAAAGCTCTCCCATCAGGCAGGAAATCCGGGCATCTTTATCGAGTCTAACATACATGCCCGTGAATGGATCACGTCAGCCACGACCACGTGGCTACTGAACGAGCTACTCACCTCCTCAGACCCTGCCGTACAGGAGCTTCTTACGTCCTACGACTGGTACATACTGCCCGTTGCCAATCCGGACGGTTTCCATTACACCAAAACGACCAATCGATTGTGGCGCAAGAATCGCTATCCGCACAACATCCTGTGCCCCGGGGTTGATCTGAATCGTAACTTCCCGTACCACTGGATGGAGGGTGGTGCATCCCAGGTACCGTGCAACGATATATATGCAGGGCCGTCTCCTGCATCGGAAATCGAAACACGCAACACGATGGAGTACTACGAAACGATCGTTGATCGTATTGAGCTGCATCTGCAGTTCCACTCCTATGGACAATACATTCTACTGCCGTACGGTTATCAAGGTGCAGACTATCCGGACAACTATTCCGATCAGATGGAAATAGCGGAAGCGGCTTCAATTGGATTTTCCACCCGTTACAACACACCGTACACCTACGGTACCATTGCCGATGTTTTGTGTGAGTGTTTGCGACAAAAAAAAGTTTGAGCAAAAAAAAAAAGGTTGGAACTCCAAATCTAACTTCTACATGCTTCACTTTCAGATGTCGATTCCGGATCTACTACCGATTGGGCGCACGGTTATCACAAAACCCCACTGTCGATGTGCTTCGAGTTCCGTGACAATGGGCCGTACGGGTTTGTGTTGCCCGCTGACCAGATTATTCCCAACGCTGAGGAGACACTCGACGCTCTGATAGCCATGCTGGCCAAAGCCAAAACAATGGGCTACTTCCAGCGATCCTGAAGTACCACCCACTAGACAAGTGACTGCCAATCAATCAAACATTATTATGGTAAAGGCAATTTTTTATGGCTCCTTCTACTGCTTGTCATATAGATAAACTCATATCGAGAGGCTTGTATAATTGGCCATACTCCTCCACCCCTACCCCCTCCTTCCAACTCACAGCCCATTACCTGATAAGATGCAATAAAAATGCAAAGCTTCTTGGCGATGGCTGTAACTGCATGTTCGGTAGTGTTCATTTATTGCCCCGACAGGTAACGATGGCAACAGAACGTTTCGGTGTGCTAGCGCTGATTTGCGCAGTGACGTTGATTGCTTGTGCTCATGGCAAGCTGAGCTACGAAAACTATGCAGTGTATAAAGTTGACATCACTTCCGAGGAACAGCTTGCCGTGCTGCAACAACTAGAATCCCTTCCAAATGGGGTGTGTAAAAGGGATCTTTTGAAAGAGAAATAGTAATTTGATTGGATACCTGTTATGGTTCGTTTTCAGTACACCTTTCTAGACTATCCCACAAGTGTGAATAAGAGCGTTGAAGTTGTAATTCCACCCGGTGAAGTGGGAACCTTGGAAAGACTTTGCCGAAAGCATGGGATCAAGAGTACGCTCCTTACTGGCAACCTGAAACAGTAGGTTCCAAGTTCGTTCTACTCTGGTTACTGGAATTGAATAACTTTACATCTTGAATTGCAGAATTCTCGACCAGGAGCGTCCCGCTCGCAGAAGGGCGGAAGGCTTCGGATGGGACGATTATCACACACTGGAGGAAATGTATGCCTGGCTTGATGAGTTAGTAGAACAGTACAGCTCTGTCCTTTCGGTTGAAACCATTGGGCAAACGTACGAGCAGCGTGACATGAAGGTTATTAAGCTGTCCTACAAGGCGGGTAATCGAGGCATCTTTATCGATGCAAACATTCACGCACGTGAATGGATTACCTCGGCTACGATAACTTGGGTGCTGAACGAGCTGCTTACCTCGGAGGATCCTCGCGTACGGTATATAGCGGAAAATTATGACTGGTTCATAGTGCCTGTTGCAAATCCGGATGGTTTTGTGTACACGCACACTACGGTAAGGAAAATTTGGAAAATTGATCTTTTACTATGCTGTACTACATGAGGATCATTTTGATTGATCACCCACAGGAACGTTTGTGGCGCAAGACGAGAACTCAGCACAATCTGCTATGCTACGGAACTGATCCAAATCGCAACTTTAACCACGAATGGAATAGTACGAATTGTGTAGTTGCATCGAATTTCAGATGATCTTTAACCTTTAATAACCCTTTCCTTAAACAGATGGTGGGACGTCTACGACACCCTGTTCCGACACTTACTCCGGTCCGGAACCGGAGTCAGAGGTTGAAGTAAGCAATCTCACCAAGTTTGTACGATCGATCGCTGCAAACGTTAAACTTTCGCTATCGATTCACTCGCGTGGCCAGTACATACTGTTTCCGTTCGGTTTCAACAATGCACCGCGCGCTTACAATTATCAAGATCTGATGCAGGTTGGACAGCGTGCGGCAGTTGATATGTACAAGCTGTACAGTAAGCCGTACCGCGTTGGAACGACCGCTGATGTGTTGTGTAAGTTGACGAATTAACTACAAAACATATGAAAATCACACAAATGGCATAACAAAACAAATGCAAACCAATTTCTCCACAGATGTTGCATCGGGTATTTCGGTTGATTGGGCGTATGCCGTTGCCGGTATTCCCTTGAGCTACACGTACGAGTTGCGCGATCAGGGAGAGTTTGGATTCATCCTGCCTGCCGACCAAATTGTACCGAACGCTGAGGAGCTGCTCGAAGGATTAGTTGCCATGATCGATGAGGCGAAGAATTTGGACTACATGTGAACGTCGACAACGTTTGAGTAACAATAAATTGAAAAGTTTACAATATTATCAAAGTTTTGATTTATCTTATCACTCTGCTCGATTTGCATCCATTATGTCATTGATGATGAAAATGACTTTTCAATTCTGTTTACTAACCCTTTGGTTTGTTGCTGTTTTCTACTTTTTTTGTTTTCTCCCCTACGGACAAAGCAATTTCGATAAGAATTGTTTGTCTCGATTTGTAACTCTTTTTATTTTCCTTTGCACTATTCGCACGTCACGGAAGCTTGAATGGTGCCTCAAATTGAATAGAACTTATCTTGATCAAGAACTCAATGATACTACGCTAAATCTACTATCCAAATGTGTCTTATCAAAATATATAAGGGGCCTTTCCAATAACCACAATCACCCGTCCCAAGTACTATCTCTTTTCGTACGAAACATTTTGTTGCAACTCATTGCCCAAATCAACAGCCCTTTGCGTCACTTAATCCTATCCCTATGATAGGCTAATATGCTTTGTCTTTAATATCTTCAACCATTATCGTATCCGAGCCCCCAGCTCCACCAGTTGCTTGATAAGTAGTCGATCGAGCGTATAAAAGCGGCCCGATTGTGTACGCATCCCTATCGTTTCGTTTAGTGACCGACAATTGGAAGGATGTGGTTTAAGCTAACGTTGCTACTGGTGGCCACCATTGCCTGGGGTGGATCGGCTGAACAGGCCCGATTCGACAACTACCGGGTGTATGAGGTATCGATCGAAACTGAACGTCAGCTGAAGACGCTGCAGCATCTTGAACTGAATCCCGATGGCTACAGCTTCTGGGAGTCGCCCGTGCAGACCAACATGCGCCTTAGCATCGTGGTACCGCCCCACAAGTTTGCCCACTTTGAGGAGCTTACGGTGGCACTTGCACTGAAGACGCGTCTTCAGATTGAAGACTTCCAGAAGTGAGCATAATGAGAACAGGTTGGCTTCCGTATCAGTGTGTTAATTTTATATTTTTCCTTACTATCCTATTTAGGGTGATCGATAGTGAACGTCCGATGCGTAGTACTCGCGCTACCTTCGGCTGGACCGATTACTACACCGTGGATGAGATTTACGCCTGGATGGATCAGATGGTCGCCCAGAATCCTACCATCCTGTCCGGTACGGTGTATGGTAAATCGTTCGAAGGACGTGATCTGAAGGCAATCAAGTTGTCACAAAAGGCCGGCAATCCGGGTATCTTCATTGAAGCTAACATTCACGCACGAGAGTGGATCTCGTCCGCTACCGCTACGTGGCTGCTGAACGAGCTTGTTACGTCGACCAATCCTGCCGTGCAGAATTTGGCGCAAAATTACGATTGGTACTTCATCATGGTTGCTAATCCTGATGGTTTGACCTACAGCAAGACCACGGTGAGTAGGTTTTGGTGCTTTAAAAAGTAAAAACAAGACTGCATTATAACCTTCTTTTCCCATTCAATAGAACCGTCAATGGCGCAAGACTCGTCAGCCAGTCAATGCGCTGTGTGTTGGTGCTGATCCTAACCGCAACTTTGACTACTTCTGGATGAGTAAGTGGACTCCATAGTGTGTGGTTTATTTCAAGACAATTATTCACAATTCATTCAAATGTCGTTCCCTTTTTTTACAAGCCGGTGGAGCTTCATCCGTTCCCTGCTCGGACACGTTCGCTGGATTGACCGCTTTCTCCGAGCCGGAAACGAAAGCCATGGCTGATTACTACGCAACGATTGCCGACAAAATCAACGTTCAGTTTTCGTTCCACTCCTATGGCCAGTACCTGCTGACTCCGTTCGGATTCACTGGTGCTCCTCGTCCGTCCAATGATGCCGATCTGCAGCGTATTGCTGCTGTTACGGCTGCCGCAATCGAGGCCACCTACGGAACACGCTACACCTACGGAAACAGTGCCAGTGTGCTGTGTAAGTATTTCGATGACAATTTTATTTAGTTGAAGATTGAAATTGATTGGCAAATTATTTTTCATTTTTATAAAGACACCACCTCTGGAAGCACGGTCGACTACTTTGTCGGTGTGCACGGAACCAGACTCGGATACACATTTGAGTTCCGGGACACCGGTGCCACTGGGTTCGTTCTTCCTGCCAACCAGATCATCCCGAACGCGGAGGAAACGCTCAATGGCATCATTGCCTTCATGGCCGAAGCCAAGACTCTTGGATACGTCTAACAACTGTCTCGTGCTTTATTCACTATATCCAATAAAAGCCATACAATAAAAAAATCTAAAATAACGGTTTACATATCTCCCTTTTTCCCCAACAATTTGCGGTTTCTTTTTGCGTGCCTAATTACGTTGCGCTTGCGCCTTAAAGTGACGTATGTAGGACGCCAACAGCTCATCCATCTTGTAGCCTTGCTTCGTCTCCAGCAGTAGCTTTGTCGATCCCATCAAACTTCCAAACTTCACATGGAAGTACGTATTGCCCGAGCTCCAGAAGTTTAGCTCGGTGTAGCTGTAGCTGTGCAGTGCCTCCTTCGTGTGGGGATCGATCAGATGAAAGCCGGTGCGATTGATCGCTACCAGCAGTGTTGCCGGTAGGTTCTGATCAGTCGCTTGCTTTACCACGAAAAACGTTGAGCCAAACATCGGGAACTGTTGCATAATCTTCAGGAAGGCAAGCTTAGCTTCGCTCACCGTTATTCCCTTGACGGAATCAATTTTCGCCACTATATCTCGCTTCCAGTGATCCACCTTCTGCAGTCGCTCCGCATCCTTCGGCATCAGTATGGGAAGGAAATCGGCAAAACTTTTACATAGCAGCGTCAGATCGGACACTTCATACTGGGCCCAGAAGATATACGCTGCCAGATCCACCGCTTGCTCCTTGGTAAGTTGATAGTAGCCCTGCAGCACCTTCGGCACCTCCTGATGGAAGTGGAATATCTCGTCCGCATTGCGATCACGCCCTGGCACGATGGTGTGCCACAGTTTCTTCATGAAGAACAGCTGATACTCACACTGAATGCGGTTGTTGTTCGTACGGGACGGGTGAGTTTCGCGTAACCACTCCAACAGCTCGTAGATAAAGTCAAACACAAAGTACTCCTCCGGCACGGACAGTACCTTATCCATCACCTTTATGAACAGGCTGAACCCTTCGCAAGACTTCAGCTCCAGCCGACGCGTGATCGTCTGTATTAAGTCCTTCGTCTTGGTGGACGATTCAATCTGGAACGCTTCGTCCGTATCGTCCGGGAAGTAAACCTTGTGGTAGATCTCCACCGTCCGGTAGCGTATCGCTTCCACCTCAACGATGTACGGTGGATACTTCCTAACGCCTGCCTTGATCGTTTTCTGCAGCCGCTGCAAACAATCGACCGCGATCGGATGCTTTCGAGTGCGCAGGAACATAAACAGTTCCTTCTGTAGCGGTTGGCTGGGGAGCATTACACCGGTGGCAAGCCACAGCAAATCCCAGCCCCGTTCCTCGCTGATTTGGATTCTGTTTTCGGTCAGCTGACGCATCAGCTGACAGTAAATCTCATCGCGCAGCAGATCGTCGGACATTGCCGGGGCGAATATTTTAGCGACATCGATCTGTTCGCGGCTTTTCGGTAAGTCACCCATGTACTGGAGGGGAAAAGGTTTAAAAAAAACATAAAAAGAAAGCTTTTAGTAAACATAAGAAAACACATAAATGCCTTTTACCTTCAGAATAAGGGTGAAAATCATCACAGCAGTATCACACTTGGCACGATCGTTTTGAAGACGCTCTAGAAGAGGCGCTTTCATGGGATCCCTTGTATGCTTCCAGAGCTCTTCTACTGTCGTCTTGCGCACACTTGTGATGCTTGCTGAAGAGGACACAATTCTACAAAGGGAAGGTTCATACATAATTTAAAAAAAAAACATCAAAATGATATCACAACTCTTCAAACATACGCGATCGGTGCTCGGAAGTTGTTCGCTGCGAACTGCTGCAACGTGTGCATTTTCTTCCTCTGAACTGTGTTGTATATAGGACCCGCGTGTTTCTTGCTCTTGATCGCATTTTCCTTCTACAAACAGGAGTGGGAAATTAAGATCATTTTAAAAAACGTGTGATCGTATTGTGTTACCTTGTAGAAATTCAACACAACACCCGACGGTGGCAAGATCGTAGGCAGAATGTAGATCGACTCCGTTGGGAAGTAGCCCGACTTTCCATTGCTCTCGCCATATCCCCAGGTAGCCTCTTCGGCGAGCAGCGATTCCCCGGTGAAACCCTGTCCCAACGTTATTAGATCACCTTTCAGCAGGGTAAGCACCGTTTCGTCTGTCGTTTCTGATTTGTACGATTGCGTCACAATCGCGTAGATGCTGCGCTTCTTCAACCCCTCCACTAGGAAGTTGATCAGCTCCGATACAACGCTCGCATCGAACGTTTTGAAGCTAAACTCCTCGCCCTGTATCGTCCCAAGGTACAAGGTGCCTACGTCCGTTTCACCATCCTCTTCGCAGCTTATGTGCACCACCTCCGGGTAGGACAGTTCCACCAACACCTGCTCCTGCTCATCCACAAAGTAAACCCCGGACCAGTTCACGGCTATGATCACGTTCGCTGCTGCTAGTGACGGACCACCGCACTGAACGGCTTCAAAAAACCGGGAAAACATCATGCCCCAGGTAATCTTTGCAAACAGCACAATGTCCTCCTTGGCAATGGCGCGCTGCAGGAACTCTTTCACACACCGGCTCTTCTTAAACGCACTCTCGATCATCTGCATCCAGCGTGGTGCCGTTTCTGCTCTTAGCACACTTTTCGGCAGGAAGTCCTTCAATCGCTCCTGCAACGTTTTCGCACTCAGCTCACCACCATACTCGGCGTAGTACTGTAGGGCGGCCAGCATTGCAAGATCCTTGTCGGAGTTGCTCACAAGCTCACCCAAATTTAGGCCCCGTACAATCTGCGCATAGATCAGCTCGGTTGCAACCGGATCGATGGCAGGATCGTGCCACGGAGCAAACAGTTCCTTGCGGTAGAATATCTTCCAGTCGGCCGCCCGCTCACTCAGCCCCTGCTCTTTCGCGTACTGCTCACAGTTTGATATGGCGTCCATTAGGAACTCGCGACCACTTTGCAGCGACAGTACCTTGTCCTGCATTGTGAGGAAGATCGAAAATCCAAAGCAATCCTTCAAACCAACCAGCTCGCTCACCCTCTCACACAGCTCACTGGCCGTGGTGGCCGAATCGCTCTCCACCGTACGATTGCTTCCATCCATCAGGATCACGGTGACGTTTATAGGCCTTTTCGTTTTAGTTGCTTGCAGCTCGAGCAAGGACGGTGGTTGCCGGCGTGTTCCATTCTTAAGCGTACGATCAAGCCGATGCTCACAGTACGGTGCGTACAGTTCCGGTCCTTCCCTTATAAACGAGCGCAGATACTTCTCGAACCGTTCCGATGGGGGGAAACAGCCAACACAGAGCGACAGCAGTATCCATCCCTTCGCATGGGACGTTGCCGTCGGGTTGTTCGTGAGCTGCTTGCAAATCTGGCAGAATATCTCATCGCGCAAATTTTTGCTCAAAATTCCATGCCCAATAATAAAGTGCAGCTTGTCGAGATTGTTGGTGCGACTGTTTAGAAACTCCTGATAGTCCGTAATTTCTTCACTATTCTCCACGATCGACTTTAGCTCCGGTGGGATTTTCGTCCTCTTCTTCAACGTTCGATGTATCATCTTACGATCGTGCTCGGACAGCGTTTCCTGAAATGCTTGGAAATCCTTCGTCTTGGCAAAATTGCGCCCCAACGTAGCGGTAATGCGCTGCATCACCGGCTTGTGCTTCGATTCGTCACACTCGTCCTCATACTTCGCGTCCGCCATATCACCCATAAAGCGTAGAATTGTGATCCAAAGGGCCTAGGGGAGGGTGAAGAAATGGGGATTAAATGAAAATTAATTATTTACGCTCGTCTCATCACTGTATCTTACCTGAGCGGATATAACATCGGGCGTGCTGTACAGATCGAGCAGGGAGGATTTCAGCTTACGCTTGCTGAACTGATAAGACGCATTGTTCGCAAAGTAGGTGGCCGCAAATTTGGCAAAGTTGTAGTCGGATAAATCCTCCCGATAAGAAACCGTATGCTGGTGCTGCTGCTGCTGCTGTTCCGTCCCTTCCGTTTGCTCAGCACCCTGCACATGAAGAAGGAGGACGTTAGGAGGACACATGAAGGCGTTTACGCATTAAGTGTTGGAGATCGCGCCGATTAATGAGGTGGCTTTACCATTAAATCGAAGAAAAGAATTATGTATGTAAAATGTATACAAATATACACAGGTGAGGTACGAATGAATAGAGGACGTGTTATCTCTGTATGATGTGTCTTTGGGTGTATTATTGTGTCATCGTTGTTAGTTAGAGCAAACTCAACGCGAATGTTTCGACTTTGGTGTGTATGTGTGCATGTACAATACTGTGTGCGCTTATGTGTGATTGTTTTGTTTGTTTATGATCTTATGTCTATCTTTAATCTACAGAATTTACAACATGTCTTCAATTATTGTGTGCCTGTGTACGTGTGCGTGTGTGAGCTGCCCAATTCTTAAACAACCCCCCTCCCTGCTTTAGAAACGCGGAAACTAAATTGTCAACCCATAAATGGGCCTCTTTTCGATTTTGTTCGAGCTGATCAATCATCGTTCGGGGCGGTGGTAATTTGAACCATACCACGCACCGATATCTTGACGTGTGCGTGTAGGAGTTGTCATGTAAGCTGATGGGCTTACCGGGAACCTATGCGATAAGAGACTAGAGGCGATATCGTTGAGCTCTGGTGCTATTCGTCAAACAAAAAAAGCCCGTCTAAACGACAACCAGTCAGCGATCAGTCTGCAAATGTGACTGACGCTTTCCGAGGTGGCGTCAGTTTTGGTTTTTTTGCGTCCTATACATATTCATCTTCATCACGTCTAGCTCACGATGACTTACTCGTCTAAAATGATGGCTTTTTATGTACATTCGCAACAAAACAAAACAAAACAGTTCTATTGCCTCAAGCTGCTGCTGCTGGTACTACTACTTCGAGACAGCGTGGTGTAAATGTGACGGGAGATTAGGTGTACTGATTTATTTACAAAATATCATCTAAATATCCTTGGTACTTGGCTGTGTCTTCTGTGTGTTGTTGTGTAGGTGCTGCATTTTCTACTAACTGTACTATGTGTCTAGTTGTGTTTTTGTGGCTGTTTTCTGCTATGATGTATTTATGTTTAGGAGAGCGTTTTGCGGTAGCAGACAGTATGATCGAGACGATTTGACGATCCCTTTCCGTCCCACTTATAGCCTAGATGATTCGTAATAGTTAACCGGCCGTGACAGAAGCTTCGTGGGGATGATCTTTTTGTTGCGACTCTTCTCTTCGAAATATTGGCGCATTTTGCTTACGGCTAGCGATGGTTTCCGTTTCGGTACCGGCTCGGGGCTCGTAGTACCTTCCAGAAACCCGAACACATCGTCCACGATCTTGTTGTCATCCTCCACGTTGATGGCGGGCTGCGGCTGCACCACAATCTGGCGCGTTTCCTGCGCTGTCTCTGCTGCCACTGCCAGCGCCGTTGGCTGTGCCATCTCCCTGTTAAGCTCGTCCACCCGCAACCAGTAGTTGTGTTCGGCGTCCTCCTGCCAGCGAGCATTGCCCGACTTGCGGAACTGCAGCTCTTCGGTGCGCTGTATTGCGATGATTTCGTTCATGCGTCTCGCCCGGTACGTGATACGATCGTGCATCTTGCGCCGGGTTAGATAGCCACGGCACTGGGCCTGCAGCTGTACGATCGCTTCCCGCAGCCGCCCGAAAGCGTACGTTTGGGTGCGCGATTTTAGTACCGCCTGCAGTCGCCGGTAACCATTGCGCATTGTCAGATAGTGGGCCCGGTAGCCACGGGCTCGCCAGTGCTTCTGTATGGTAATGGCGGCCTCCCGATAGCGGCGGAGATATCGCCAGAAAAGCACCTTCCGGAAGGCACGCTGTATGAGCACGACGTAATGCAGATAGACACGGGACCGTTCCGATTCGAGCAGATGGTCATGGCTTTCCTTGAGAAACACCTTCGTCATACCGAACTGATAGTCGTCCGGTATGGTGAGCAGCACTTTCGCACAGATATCCTTCGCTGCCTGCACACAGTCGACCTTGTGGGCGGGACCTATGCCGGCCGCAAGATGTCGATACCGCTCGACAAACTCACGGTACGTGTGTCTGATTGCGTATCCAGCCTTTCTTATCTTGGCCGTCTCCATCATGCCCGAGTATCGGAGCTGCCGTACGCACAGCGCCTTATCGATGATCTACAACAACAACAACAACAAAAAAGGCATACATTATCGTTTAGTAACGCTTCCTGGAAAGAGCTCTTAAACCTTGGAACGGTCCTTACCTTTGGTCTCTTCACATCGTTGGGTTTAATGCAACGGATAAAGTACGGATGGCAGGAGGAAAGTGTGCGCATCAAGGAATCGAGCGAGTTTCTAAACTGAAGTGATAGCGTAATCGATCGCTTGGTTGTGTCGAGTGAATCATCCGTCCCGAATAGCGTCACGAGATATTCGTTTGTGCTTTTCGTTACCAGCTCCTTCAGATCGGCACTGAACGAGTCGCGATTCTTCTCGAGGAACCCTTCTACGCGGTAGAATACAACGCCAGCAAAGTGTTGAATGCCGAACGCAGCGTCCTTGTCGTACTTTGGCTTAACGTAGACAGGTTTTGTGCCGTGTGTTGTGTGTAGCTTGGAGAGCATGGTTAGATCGGTTCCTTTCGGGAAGCGCGTTTCTTCGTCGATCAGCGACATAAGGTTGAGGGACTTCATGCCGATCATGTCGAGAATTTCTTGATTGTCAATAAAATCGATCGTCGTCCAGTTGATGCCTTCCCGTGCGTATTCCGCTTGTTCCATCTAAACTCAAGGTGTAAAATCATATTTAAAAGTGTTAAAAGCCTTCTTCTCTAGTTAGTCTGGCAGGCTATTCTTACCTTAAAGATGTGTTTCACGAAAAACTGCTGCAAATTCTCATTCGCATAGTTAATGCACAGCTGCTCGAAGCTGTTCACCTCGAACTGCTCAAACCCAAAGATGTCCAGCACACCGATCGACAGCTTCCCCTTACCCGACGGTTTGTAGATCGCACGGTTAATCTTATCCACGATCGTGATGAACAGCTTCCCATAGATTGCCTTCACAAATGCATCCCTTGCTTCCAGGGCATGATCCTTGGAAAGTTGAGACACCACACGCTCACCATGAGCTAAGATGGTCCTGCGCGTTAGCGCACTTAACAGCTGCGCCTTGGACACACCGAGCAGGACCGCCACGCGTCCCACATTCAGCGTATCGCTAATCTCCACCGCATCAATGTTCTGCACAACCGTCGCCTTATACTTCACGTTGCCCATATGCAGAATAGCCGCCAACAGTCGTAGTATCGACTTAATCTCATCATCATCAAATGCAAGCACCTTCATCGCCGACCGGACATCGGCAAACTCTTTCGCATCATTGCGACCCTCACACAGTAGCGTCTGGCCACTCGTTAGGTACGCGTAAGCCTTCGGTGCATCCTCCAGATCGAGCGCTTTCCGTTCCTCCTTCGACATGCCCGCCAACATCGAGTAGAAGATGTGATAATTCCTCTCACCCTTATTCTGCCGCACGATACGTGACTTTTCCAACAGGTACTGCTCAATACGAGCGCCACCGATCACACCCTCCGCCGTAAAGTGTACATCGATGTACTTGCCAAACCGGGACGAGTTATCGTTTCGCATCGTTTTCGCATTACCAAACGCTTCCAGAATTGGGTTCGACTCGATGATCTGCTGCTCGATCCACGAATGCTTACCACTCGTAGCGGCCAGATACTGCAGAATCAGCTTGGTGCTTTCCGTCTTACCCGCACCGGACTCACCACTGATCACGATACACTGATCGCGGTGCTCGCGCTTCATCTCCTGATACGCACTGTCACCAATCGCGAAGATGTGTGGTGGCAGCTCACCCAGCTTCTTGTCACGGTACTGATTGATCTCACTGTAGGTGTAGATCGGTAGTATCTCGTACGGATTTATCGCGACCAGCATGCTGCCCGTGTACGTCTGCAAAGCGGAGGCATTAAAATAAACAATGAAATAATCATTAAAGGCATCTGAAAATATATCACAACACACAACCAGATTGACCTACATAAATCTGCTTCTGGCGGTATCGAACGATGAGATTACGCAGTATGGCGTACTCCTGGAGGTCGCCGAGCGTTATCATGTCGTGCACGGTTTTCTGTGACGTCACGTGCATCGGTTTGATTATCTGACGATGGGAATATGGAAACAGAGTAAGATATTGTCTGATGATAGGTCTAAATAATTGAGGTCCCTCCCAGTTGCTTACCTCCGCGTCCTTAACCCAGAACTCTTCTCCATTGTCGTTCGCCACCAGCGTGCGGCCCTCATGCGTACGAAGCACCCGGCCAGCGTACGGTAGCTCAAACTCATGCTTCTGCTTTGGCTGAATCCAAACCCATTCACCCTGTGATAAAGCATTAAACATAAGATTATGAATTGGCAAACAATCGAGCTTAAAAAAACAACAATGCGCCGCTTAAGGGACTGCTCCGGACATCTTTTATCTAATCTGCCTGCTAGGAATCGGAAGATCCGGGTTACATTTACGGGTTACGGGAGCAGGGACGAATAAGATTTTCTGTTTATTGAAAGCAATAACAAATTTTGTTCTTATGTTTTTGTGTCTGATGTCTTCACAAAGCTTATCAAACGTCTTTTTTTCTTCTAATATGGTCATGGCCTGTCTAGTTTGTTTTAAGAAGCTACTGCTTTGTGGCATGTTTTCCACGAAACCAACCACGTCCTGCATTGTAGAAGCGAAAACGTGTATCCATGGGCAACCGAACAGTGTCTCCCAAGCCTTGTTATGGAATAGATGCTTCTGGAGCTTTTATTTTGGGACTCCATGAGCTTCCCTTTCCACATTAAACCATTGTCTTTGTCTTAATCCTTATCATTCAACCAAGATTAACCAGTTTACCAGCTAAACTGAACGTGCATTTCACTCAAATTACTTTTCGCCGAACTTCATGTCTCTTAAATGTTTGATAAGACCACCGTTCGATAACACCACCGAATGTCCTACAAAGTCGCCACCAGTGCAAGGGTGTCCCATTTCGTCCATCACATAACATAATTGGAAGACAGTTCTTCCATGCCAATCAACTCATGCCCATGTTTTTCGTATCACATTGGTAGGTAATGCACTTCAAGTACCATATCGTCGGACGACAAACTGTCCACACGAACCACACACAATCAAAATGACTTCACTTATCAACCATCGGCCACACTATCGCGAAGGCGACGCGGGAGCGTTACACCTGTATCGGACTAGTCATCACCAAATTGCTCTGTCCAGAGCACCTATCCACGAACCACAGCTAGACGGAAGTGCGCGACATGTTCGACACGTTGCGCCGTGATGGCGCACAGCATAGTGCTTCGACCTTCGCTTATCCTTTTACCGCCCGCTCTTATCAATGACTAATTCTGGTGGAATGTTTCCCAGCTGGAATATCGCGACCAGTGGAGGTGGAAGGGAAAAATACTTACAAGCTCCTCTTTAGTGTCCATCGTGACAAACTGAATTTTTCTTTATCAACCGTCGCTTCTCAACACACACTTCCAGAATTCGTCATCGAACCGTAACGGAGAGAGACAGAGTGCAACGTCACCAGATTTCTCGGGGCACTTCGTCCTCCGTTTACGCGATCTATTCGTATCCTCACTAGTTGCACGTTATAAAATTGTAAAGGATGATACCAAGACCCACGATAGAATACACTTGTTCATAGAATCTAACGGATTACACAAAACCTCACTATGCAAGCTGTTACGAATCAACGCGCGTATTCGGGTAACGAACGAAGAACTCCTAGCACCTCAAGCTCAACGGTATCTGCTGCACTGGCTCGATTCAATCAATTGCCTGGAACTGTACGCGGGCTGAGATTCGCACGATATCTCACCAACCCTCGACACTGTTATCAATTATTGAGAGCGTTATCTTTCAAACGAAAGGTGATAAGCTATTTTCCCCGTGCGATGAAACACTGTAAGCGCTGAACTATATTTAAATGACATAACGGTTGAAGGTTTACACTCAAATCCTTAAAGGCCTTTAAGGAAAAAGTTTTTAAAGCATATTTGTAGGAAAAAAAAATACCGATCATGCTTTCATTAAAAAATTGCGCCAAATTGCTCGAATGAATCACTGCTCGAATCTATTACTGCTCGACCTTCTTTCAGCAGGTCTGGTCTGGCAGCACTGGTGTTTGTTTACATTAAAAGTACGGTAGGTTATCTTCTTGGAAATTTTATTTTTGTTCAATTAATGTTTAATTGTACTCTATGGGAGTTACATCGTTAAGAAACAAACATCTCTTATGAATTCACAATACTATAGCACAGTTAATAGTATAAATATAATTTACTTCCATAAAACGTCATACCTTAGCGTGGTGCCGGTATTCCAGTCACCAAAAACAACAGCACGATGGCAAGGCCGATTTCCTTCGTTACCGGAAATGCAAAGAAGTTAGAAGAAGTGCGTGCCATCCTAGGGTCACATTTTCCGCGGGAAATTGTAGCCGTAAAGCTGGACCTTCCCGAGCTGCAGGGTGAAGTCGATGACATCTGTAGGCTTAAGTGCTTGGAAGCGGCCCGGCAGGTAAAGGGACCGGTAATGGTGGAAGACACATGCCTGTGCTTTAACGCCCTGAAAGGTCTTCCGGGTAAGTGAATCTACTGTTGTAAATAGTAAGTATACCTTTAACGGACGTTCCTCCTTCCTGCAGGTCCCTACATCAAGTGGTTCCTCGATAAGCTTGGTCCGGAAGGGTTGCATAAGCTGCTCGATGGTTGGGAAGATAAATCTGCCCAAGCTGTATGCACCTTCGCCTACACCGACCGACCGGACGGTGATGTAATACTGTTTCAAGGACGTACCGATGGAGACATCGTTGCACCACGTGGACCGCGTGATTTCGGCTGGGATCCCGTCTTTCAACCGACCGGGTACGATCAAACGTACGCCGAGCTTCCGAAGCCAAAAAAGAATGAAATCTCCCACCGGTACCGTGCGCTAGCAAAGCTGGCGGAACATTTCACTAGTGGAAGCAAATGATCTGAGTGTTAGAAATGAAAGTAACAAGCAAAAGCAGCAATGCAAAACATTTGGAGTATTATTGATAATTTATTGTACTACAAACGTTCGTTATGCGCACAGCAACCTGGCACTCTAGCAGCCCTTCTCCGTCATTTTGTCATTTTAAAATAGTCTTTTGCTGAGTGGAAATGTTGTTTTCTTCTCGAAATATTCCTGCCTTAAATTAAACGCACACACGCTAGTTGAGTTACGAAACTTGGAAACCGGCACGGTTAGACGGAGAAGAAAAATTTGAATTGAAATAAGAGAAAATGTGACATAGGGAGACGGAACCCTTCCACTTTGACTAGTCCGGGGATAGGCCCCCCGAAACGAAGCCGCCGTGTGATCGCTCTTAGTCGGTCTTCTTGCTCTTGGCCTTTGGTTTCTTCGCTGCTCCGCCGGCGGCAGCTGCCGGTTTCTTCTGCTTGTCCGACGAGTTCCAGTAGTACAGCATCTGCAGGGCAATCACCAGGTTGGCGAACGAGGACGAGCCGTACGTAATGATCATCATTTGGTCGCCCGTTTCCTGAATCGAGGTGAAGATGCGGGCCAGCGATCCAGCCAGCAGCATAAAGCACGTTACCGCCGATAGCTGACCTGTGCTACCGTTGCGATAGTTGGTGAATGCCTGTGACAGTTTGCCCAGCAACAGTATCGGCACATTGAACCCTTGGGCAATGAGCAGATAGTTTAGCGGAGTCAATCCACCCATCAGCAGGTACACCAGCGCCGAGTAGCCGACGGTAAAGGCACCTGCTAGCACCGTAGAACCACCGTAGAACAGCACCATCATTGCGATGATGGCCGTCTGCACGGCAAGGAAGGCAGTATCGCCCCAGGCACTGAACGGGAACCCATTCACGAAGCTGTACGCCATGTGAACCGTGATGGCGAACAGATCGAGACACACGCTAAACAGACTGATGCCGCGGGCCGATTTGTTGGCAAGAATCTTCGTAATCTGTGGCACCTTTACCAGGATCGAGCCGGCGATAATGCCGAGACCTAGGCCCTTGCTGAGCAGCGCCCGGAAACAGTCGCCTAAAGGGAAAGCGCCAAAAGTATTTAAAGGTTAGCAAAAAGGACTTTTCGCACGATAAGATTACGATATCATTACGCACCATCGAGCAGGTCGAACTCTACGAAGTAATTATCGTAGCACTTTTCGTCCATCAGGTACAGCATGAATTGCTTCCCGTAGTCTACCATTGTTGCGGCCGCTTTGGTTATGTTACACCTAATGCAGCAAAAGGTAAAACGGACTGGTGTTTATGCAAACGGTAGGCCAAAAGCAAACTCCGCGAGAAAAACACCAAATTACCGACGGCACACACAAAAAAAGGACAACACGGCACCGACAATGACACGCCGCGTCAAGCGTCAACATCTGCAGTGTGCGATGTAATGCGATGTTTTGGCTGTCGATCTAGTATGGATGATTTATTTTAACTTTTGTTTTAATTTTTAATACATTTTGTGTGTTTTATTGTTTCTTATCCTTTTTCCAAATTTTTAGTGTAACCACATTGTTTGTTAATTGATTTTTTTTGTCATCAATCAAAGCCCACTGTGCCCTGCTGTTCGTAGACGTCAAATCGTACATGCGATAAGAAACAAATAGCAAACTTCACTGCGCACATAATAACAGAGCGGATTTTCACATCTTTTGTTGATATTCTGTACAAAACATTGCCGAAATTAACTATTGAATGGCTTCAGCGACACCACAGGTAAGCAAAGCTTAGGTGTTTCTCGAGAAATAACCCTCAAAGTGTGTGGACTTAGCTCATCCACAACGCAGTTTCCCTCGCCCAAGTGTTTTGATGTTGTAACCGAGGCCATATTTCATCATCCTGTGTATTTGTTTACGTACTCACGTACCTCTTTGCAGGGAGCAAAATTGCTCTATGGATTGAAAAAATCCAACAAATTCGCCAAAGGGCTGGGAGCTATGCTGCCCCAGGCGTACCGGAAGTTTTGGAATGAATGGAAGAACCAACAGCCCGCGGCAGTGCATTACGTGCCAAAGGATGGTAAGTGATGGAAGATAAAATAACAACACCCTCCCATTGTGCTGTTATCAGTTTCTCACAAATCTATGTTTAACTTTTCATGTATGAAGGAATGTTCCAACGGGAAGATATTACCGGGCTCGTGACACCCATTCAGAACGTGGCGCTCCCGCTGATTGATCCGCCGGAAGCGCACGATGGCATCTGGGGTGGTGAAGCGGTAATCAAGGGTTTCCAGAAGCGCAACCAGTATAAACGACGTGTACCACACTTCTGGGTTCCGGTGTTGCGTCGCTCGGTTGTGCATAGCCGGGTGCTGAACGAGTACATGGCAGTTACGGTGACCGATAGGACGCTCGCTCAGATACACGATCACCATGGGTTCGATCACTATCTCCTGAAAACGCCCGCCTGTGATCTACGCTCCATGCTAGCAATCAAGCTAAAGAAGAAAGTGCTCGAAGAACTGGTGGCCGGTTGCCCGAGGCTAGCGGCTGAACCGGCGAAACAGCAAGAATACCTGAAGGAGTTTGCCTGCTACCTGCAGCAGTACACGCCGGAAGAGATCGATTGGTATGGACTGACCTACACAGAGGCGCTGATGAAGATGAAAAACATCAACGAAGATAACGATCCACAGCTGCCACAGAAAATACTGTTCCGACAGAAGCTGATCGAGCAGCTACGAGAGGCCGGCATCCGAGAGGCACAGGAAGGTGAAAGTGGCGATTTGGAGGAGCTAAAGGGAATCAAGGATTCCACCTCATCCTCCTGGTTATCGAAGCTTAGCTTTAAACCTAAAAATTGGTAGACTGGTGACGGGAGAATCGCCCGTCTTCATTAGTGTGTGTGTAAAAGTAGGAAGCTGTGTGAGAAAAAAGCACACGCGCATCCTTTTAGTCCTACTGCCTGCACTGCCGCAAGTCAGGAAGTAAATAAAACGACAACAAAAATGCCTGTTAATAATATTAACGAAAAACGTCTTTTGCTATATTGTGGACAACGGGCAGTGGGTCGCTAGTTTCCATTAGGCAGTTCTTAGTCCCGTGACAGTGTAAGTTGTACAAGCGGCAGTACTTTAACGGAGGACAGATCGGACAGGATTGCTTCAATGTTTTCCACCGAGGTCACTTGCATTAGGCTCTCCCGTCGGAAGCTTAGTATGATGATGGCTAGTAGGGACAGTATTTCCAAGCTGTCGTACCCTAGAATCAAATCCCACAGTATCAGTAGCTGTTCCGGTGGTAGATGGCCGCTGAATGCGCGCATCAACCACTTGAACACTACACGAATCCTGGAGGTTGTTTGGGAGAAGAAAAAGGGCAGATAGAGTTTGAATCGCAAACCAACTCCACTGGTAGACAGACAGACTTACGGTTGGATTTGAAGCTCTCGGAAGTGTGACCATAGCTGTGGTTCGTGCGTTTGCAGCAACTTCTCAAACAGAAGGCACAAACTCACGATCCCCTGCGGATGGGTGTTGATCGTCGTCAGGCGATGGCAGTAACGTATGTAGAATGCCCGGAACGTGTAGTACAGTGAGACGGGATTATCGTACAGGTAGCAAAAGGGGGCGGCCAGCATGCAGATACCGTGAAAGGGCACAAAGCCACAGGGCGGTCCTTCGTACTGTTTTGCTTTCGCCGAGTTGGTGAACTCGACCTGTATGAGCTGGCTAATTTCTGTGTCCCTGCTGAAGCAGAGCATGATCTGGGGGATGTGGTATGAAATGATTTCAATTTTTCTTTTAAACGACCTGCAAAATACCTCGTTTAGCTCTCTCACCTGATAGAGTACATCTTCAAACACGAAATAACGATCATCGTTCGTAGCGGTCAACTGTACATCTTTGAATACCAGCTTGTCCACTATGGACTCGTTGGTCAATACCGACTGTCGCAATGCTTCCCAATGCTCAACATGCTGTAATGACAAACAAACAATTACACATACGAAATGCAAACACGTGGTTCTGTTAGTACGCACATGTTGATCCACGTGGCTTCCTAGCACGTAGGACCACAATGCTCCCCGTAATGGTGGTGGTGTGACTCCTTTCTTAAGCGCTTGCTGGCAGAGTGGTGCATGGTGCGTCTTGAGTATCTTCTGACATGTCATCGACCAATCTCCAAAGTTGTTATCATTTCTCAACAGCTCGGAAAAATGAACCCGCAGCTCGAACAGATTCTTCACCGTCAACGAAATGTGTGAGAATTCCCACTTGGGCAAGAAGCTTGTAAAATAGACACATAAAAAAACAACAACACGGAATAATATTAGCACCACCTGATCTTCCAACAGGGTACGCACTTCCAGCCCTGGAAGGCGTGCAGTTTGGAAAGGCCCGTTAAAAATGGTGTGGTTACTCAGTCTCATCCTGCTTCATCGGTCCCTTGAGCGATAGCAGCACGTCGAGCAGATCTTTGGGAGCGTACACCGGTCGATAGTTGCTGAGATCGATCTGATAGGTGCTGAGCTCGTCCCACTTGGAGAGGATCTCCTCCCGGTCGGATGCGGTGCGCATCTGGCCGTGCAGTTGCGCTTTCGATTCCGAGCACATCGAGTTCAACGACTTGCGTACCCGACGTTCCCATTGGATACCTGCTCGGCGTAGATAGTTCAACGGATCGCTGCTGGCCGGCGTTGGACGAGTGTCACTTTTTACGGAGTTCCGGATCAGATGGTAGATCACGTTGCGTATCTCAATCTCCAGCCCGTTCGTCTTGATGGCACTTTCGAGCGTCTGCTTCATGTCGTCCTTGTCCACCTCCGGTGAGCAGGAAAGTTTCTACCATACACGATTGAGGAGAAAGCAGAAAATAGGTGGGAGTTGATCAAGCCGACAATATATATAGTCTTCCACTTACTTGCACCATTTTGTAGAGATTCCCGTAAAGTTTCATCGTCTTTACATCCTCCGCCAGCCGAAGGGCCGTATGATGAATGCTTGTGTCCTTCAGTTCCTCCATGAAGCTTCTATCGTGCACCGCTAGCGGATAGATTGCACCAGGCTCTGCCGTGTCGGCCAACTCTGTTGACGACTGAAAGGAAACTGTTGCAATTTCCGGACACGCAAAACCTACCCCCCTCACTCAGCCAATTGGATATATGTATTGGTTCTTTCTCTTGTTTCGTTTTTTTCCACCCGCAAAAAATTACTTCGTTCCCTTACCGTTGTATCTTCTGTGTCCTTTGAATTGGTTGCCCTCACCAGCATCGTTTTACTCGTCCCTGTCCACGACCGCGTCCACGTTTGCCTCTCTCCGACGACGATTCAAGTATGCCGAACTCGAACGGTGCCCAACCCCCTGAGTTTGGTGAATCAATTTTACGACAACCCGTCACAAGCAAACTAAAGCAGCCCAAGGGGTATATATTTATTTTGTGCCGAGGGGTAACCACTCTCTTTCTCTCTCTTTTTCTCTATCTCCACACCAACACGGGGCTGATTTCGAAAAGGGGTAGAAGGACATAAGGCCGCCCCTTTTTGGTCAGGAATTTGTTTTTGGGGTTTTTAGATTTTCTATATCAAAAAACGGACACGCACAAACACAACAGTAGAGCACGTTTGTCCCGAGCTGCCCAGTATTTGTATGTACTGCTGGGTGCGCTGGTGCTTTGATTGGTAACCAAATAACCACGTATCGTTGCCCCTGGCAACGTGACGATGGTGGCGGTGACCTGTTTTACAGTTTTCGCGCAGTGTTTTTGGTAGAGTGAAGCGGGACAGTAGGGTCAGTAGGAAATGAGGGACTACTTTCTTTATGAATTTTACTATTCACGTTTTTGGAGTGAAACTGTAGCGATAAATTCGAATTTTTATTAAACTCGTTGATATGGCCCGATTACAGGGTTATTCCGCGATGCGCATAAGCTTCGGTTCGTACGTTAAGGAAGCTTTTTCCAATTACTGGCCACAGTTCCTGCTACTATCCTGATTTTGAGCATGTTGCATTGTCCCGGGGTAAATGTTCCGGAGTAATAGTGAAGGAAAAAGCATGGCAACAATAAACAAACAAACAAAATTCCAACAAAACAACAATTCGAAATTACTCCCAAGGATAAGCAACGTATAAGAGATGTCAAGAGAATGATACCGAACAACTAAGCATGCAAAATACGATCAAGATCACTTCTATGTAAAATTAGTCAGGAAACTTCTAAGTAAAAACCTTCTTAACCATGGTGCAATGCTTTCTGATTTACCTTCCCATCATGTTCATTCGACTCATTGTCACTTGCTTCCTCCTCCTTTATCTCGGTCACCACGTATGATCCGAACCGTACCGTAAAGAAGTAGATAAACTCAACCAAACTCAGTATGCTTGCCCCAGTAAACAGACCCAATATCCCACCGATCGATACGACGACATCGATATCTTCGCGCACGATCTGGCGCCGGTAGCGCTGGGATGGTAGGCCCATAATCTTGATCAGCACCGAACGTCCGGACCGTTGTTCCATATCCGTTTCACGCCCTATAATGCGTATCTCATGCTCGGTACAGGAAGGAAAGCAATCACACACCAATCCATTCGTACGCCACGGCTGCATAATGGTCGTCTGGGGAAACATCAGATCACGCTGATCGAGACAGTTAAGCCCATCATACCCACAGACCGGACTTCTATCGTTCTCTGGAATGGGACACAAGAGGAGTTAAACTTCTGTGGATCTGTACCATGGAGTACACTCCCGCTCCTGCCATTACTTCCCAGCAGCATGTTGTGGTGGCAACAGTTGCACGTTTTAATTTGCGCCGTCTTGAGACATTCGGTCACGCACACACTGTAGCTGTACTTGGCGTACCGGGTATCGGTTCCTTCGTCGGGAAAAACGCATCGCCGTACACTTTTCCCAACCGTACGCACTAGCGGATCGTTTGCAATGCTCTGGACGGTGATGTAGATCTTGCCGGCATATCCTTCCGGCATTTGGTTGAATTGGAGCGTGGTTAGAAGCATGTGCGGGATATCTTCTTCGTTTTGGACGTATGCCTAAAAAGGGTTTTTTGTTAAAATAGTACTGCTCAATAATTGATTTCCTATTCTATTTACAGTTGTTGCTCGGCTAAAGTTCAACTGAAGCTCTCCCCTCGGAGATCCCATGCTCATATCCATCCGCAACCACTGTGGGCCATATCTGCAAAGTAAAAACCCAACTCATTCAAAAGTTTCCAAGGCAAAAAAACCTCATCTCCCAACCATTACTTGGCAACAGTCTGTATGGAGTTGAGCAGAAAGCACGATCCCATCGTTGTCTGTATCGGGCGAAAGTAACGGCAGCAATCAAACACCTTCCCATTCCACCGACACTCCTCAAACAGCTGGGAACAGTTCGCCCGCACGGCAGTGGAAAACCGTGGATATCCATCCACCGGGCACTTGACGCAATCGTCACAATCCTTGTACATCGCACAGTACGACTTGATCGATCCATAGTTGTACAGATTGTGGTAGATCAAGCGCAGCATAAACTCTTCCACATCGTAATTGTACTCCATCTCTTCGTTCGTGCGCAGCCCTTCGATCACATGTTGAAGCGCATCGTACTGCTGCTTGGTGTAGCCCATCTCGCACACACCGACCGACGGGAAACGGGTCGTGTCCTTACGGGGATCCAGATTCTCTACCACAATGCTGACTGCATCCTTGCGGAATAGTTCCATGTACGTTTTGATCAGCATGTAAGATCCGGTCCAGGCCAATAGAACACATGCCATCCAGAACAAACGCTCGGTCCAGTGGTACTTCCGGTTGGAGATGTATCCAACACCAGCCAACGAACACTTTGAACAGTAATCGACAAGGATACGATACAGAACACGAAATGCTCTAGCCACTGCCATCGTTGAACGTGATCTGAAGCAGTACTTCCAACATGAGTAAAGAGAATGGCGCATGTTTGATGGAATTAATTATTCAAACAGCCATTTTTTCCCAGCATGGAAAGTGAATTAGGTGCTTGAGGGCGTCATGTCGCATCAATTTTAAATAAGTTATGTTATCACTGCACACCGTCCCGATCACGTTCAGTTCTTTCTATTTTCCCTCGTTCATACAAGCCTCATTCGCTCATGGTATTTCCGCCTTTTTATTGAATCCAATAGATAGGTAACTGTTATTAATCGGTAAATATGTTTCTATACTGTAACACTTTTACAGGACCATTTTGCCTGCTGAAAGTGCCGTCACACCTCCGTGCCGTTTTTCGCTCCCTTCTCACTCACTCTCTATCTCTCGGGTGTATAAGTGTCCTTTTTGATCGGTACTTTCAAAAAAAAAAAGGGTCGGTGTACATGTGTCTAGTGGGGATACGATCAGTTGTACGGGGTTTTGGAATACGGTGGACGAAGTGTGCTGTGCTCGATGATATTCTTTGCCTGTTCCTAATGTCCCATTAATCACATGTTTCTTTACAATCCAAATTCCTTCTTTTTGCTTTCCTTTTGTTCCTAACGATCGATAGTGTATAGTGTGTACGAAGATGATAATGATGCTGCTGCTTAGTGTACGTGCGCCTTAAGCACAATTATTTAAAGTCTTTCATACCTTTACTAGGACCTGCCTTCATCTACTTCTTCTAAATATCGTTTGTTAAATGAATCTTTTGAAGAAAAAAAAAAACAAAACGAAAACAACATAAAAACACTATGCTTTTCGTGCGACGGAGAGTTTTTGGGAAATGCACCTATCTATCCCACCCCTTCGTATGCCGCCTCGTGTATAATATATATTTGGTTCATTCCTATTCTAAAGTTTGTTTGTGTGCCTGTCTAGTTTTAGTTTTTGTATAATTCGTTCGCTTTTTCTGGGATGATTCAAAATATTTCCGCAAACACACACGGTCGATCGGTTTCGGTTTTTTGTACAACAAACTAACTACGGAGGATTAAGTTGATCGTGTATCACGTGTTGAAGGTTAAACAAAAACGCGCTGCTTTTTGGGAATGGTTGCATCATTGTACCAACTTACGCACACTAGTACTGTGAATTGCATTGTTTTGTAAATCGTCTATCGCCTATCTGTCTGAACATTAACCGAACAACGGAATAACATTATGCTAGAAAATTCCATTTCATTTCACGACACCGGGGTTTAACTTGTGTATTGCGAAATCCTATCCTAAATATATGTGTTTTATGTTGCTATGACTGTTCTTATGCTTTTTCTTTCCTACTCTTATTCCGGGGAATGGTTAACTTTACTAAGATGCTTTCTTCAACATGCTTGATAGCTTTTCTGCTTAAAGCTTGCGGGAGTTTTTTTTTAAATTAAATTACAGAGCAGTTGAAGGACAGCGAAAACAGAAGCGCACGCGTAAAATTAATATCACACAGAATCATGTTGGCTTGGCTGAATTGTTACAACAATTAATCTCTGTCTCACTGTCTCTCTGTCTCTCTCTCTCTTTCGATATTGCTGAAACAAAGAAATGTAACGACAAGTAGAGGTGAAGTGCGATTTCTATTCACAACGTGGTTTTGGAAGGAATGGGTGTATAATTAAGACAAGGATAGTTTTACTTCACATCTCGGTTTGCCGCGTGCCCTTATCGACAAACACAATGCTCTTCTCTTTCTTATTGCTAGCGAATGTTGTGACTTTTTTTTTGTGCAGTTTCACACAATTTTCCTCGTGTCCTTTTGGTTTGACCTTTTACAAATAATTACGAATAATGGCAATATTACAAAGAGGCATTTTTTCCGCCGTTTTTTTTTATACCAACACAAACAACCAAATGAAGATATGATTACAACCATTTTCCAATTGAATACTTTTTAAGCATACCTTTAAGACGCTGCTAAATCAATTCTTGTTTCGTTTGCGACTGTTTCGCCAAACGCTTAGACTGTTTACTCATACATGCTACAAACGGTGGGGTAAAAGTATGTTGCGGACTATCTTTCTGGCACGGCACATGTCCATTTTCCTCTCTTTTCTAAACTGTTTCGAATTCAATTAGCTCTTTTTCTTCATAATTTTTGGGAGTAATTTCACATTTCAGTTCTGAACCGCTCTTTACATCAGTTTTCGATGAAATAAAATAATCTATAAAATAATAACAATAAAAAATAAAGCCGCACAATCAACACAAATACATTATAGGAACCTAAAACGTGAAAAAGATGGTTAACTGTCCACAAAAAAACACCCCGTTGCCCGTCAACTACTTGCAAACCTAAGTCCACCATTACGATTACCACCACCTCTTTCGTTTTCCGTTTGTTCGAAGGAGCATACGCCAGCGAATGGTGTTGCTGATGTCCCTCTTCGTAAACAAAACGGGGAAACATCTCCATCTTGACCCAACACCCGGTGTCTGGTCTTTAGAATGGATTTTCACCGCAGCACTGTATACAGTCCATACAGTTATGCTATCTTTTGCCATCCTGTTGGCCCAGCTGAACGTCACTCAACGAGGTGAGCTGATCTTGCAACGATTTGATCGTCGCCATCAGGGTGCGCTTCTCGTCGAGCAGTGTCGTAATGTCGTCCTGGGCCGCTTTCAGGTAGTTTCTTAGCACCTCGTTTTCTTGGCGAACTTTCATTCTGCAAACAAATATAGATTGTGGGGAGGGGGTGGGGATGACGGATGTTAAGCTGTATTTATTTCAATTTTCTAATTTTATCATCTCCTCCCACCTTACCTATTGCTTTCTGACGTTTTCTCATTGTCGGTGAGTTGTTTCTTCAGGCTATCGTTATCCAGCTTCAGCTGCTGCAGCACCAAATGCAACGATTTCACCTCACGATCACGTTCCCGCCGTACCTCGGTGTCGGAACGGTTCAATTTCCGCTTTCCACCACCATCGACGGCATCATCAACCGTGCTGCCAAAGGTGGGTTGCACGTAAAACACACCAGCCTCGTCCCGTGTCAGCAGCACCCGGCCGATGGCAAGATTCACCGGCAGCGTCCCGGGCGAAGTTATGTTTACCGGTGGTCGATCCTCGATCAGATTGATCTTCACGTTCTCGACCGTCACCTCCATCGGTATCGGGGTCGGTATCACTTCATCCTCTGCCAGATCGCCCAACCCGACCACGGTACTCATGGACAGCTGCAGATCGAGATCCTTTACCTCGACATTTAGCTTCCGCTTGAACCAGCTAGTTTACCCAAGCAAGGTACGGAGAGACAGGTAAAAATTTTACACAATCAAGATACGATAGAAAAAAAAAACCCATATAAAAAAAAATATCTCAAGGATCGATCACACCCTTTTTCCCATTTTGGTTTTAGTTGACTCATTCATTCTATCTTACTAGCAGTCCCCCCGTTCGCTTGCATTACCTCAGGATAGTCTTCTTGTCAGTGATTTTGCACGAATCTGCCGGCAGGGTGAGCTCTTCCTCTAATCTAATCGCAACACAAGGCGGTGCTTCCGGATTATGCGGTGCAATGTTCCATGCTCTACATCTAGTTCCGAACTTGGTCTGTGTAAGTAGGTGAGTCGCATTCGTTCGCAATTTTTCGCATTTCAAACAGGATACCCCGGGTGATGTTCGAAGAATAATTTCATCCGGAAATCGCGATGAATCGCGCAATTTTTGTTTTAAGTAACCAATTTACACATTATGAAAAGCGGAAAACACATTGTTTTTGTGGGCAATTTAATTTGAGCAAGTCACAACAGAGAGAGTCGGGGGAAAAGAAAAAAAAATGGAAAAGAAAAGAAAAAAAACGATTAATTGCATGATCGTAAAGAAATTTAAACTTCATATTGATAAACAAAATTGTTTGCGTAAGTGTAAATCGCTAGAGAATTATTTATGTAAAAGAAGTAAAGAGATAGTAGTTTAAAGTAAAGAAAAATTTGAAGAAGCGTCAAACTGAGCAATTGTAGCAAATAAGAAAACAAAAACCAAACCATAATCGAAAGCAAAGTGCAAGAGAAATAGAAAAACGGAGCGATATATAGAGTAAGAAAACGAGAGTCAAGAAAACAGAAACACATCGTAGAAGAAAGAGAGATCGCAATGAAACAATGAAAAGGGAATAATGCTAGGAATCAGAAAGTACTATTCTATATATTGTTTGTCTGATAATATACTGTACACACAAAGAAAAACATGAGTGAGAGAATACGGGTGAGAAATTGTACTGGTTGGAGCGGGTGCTGTTTTCGAGTACACAACATATGTGAGTGATAGACAGTTGAACGGGTTAAAAGGTAAAAAAGGTATTATAAATTGTAAGTCAACACTGCTCATCATTACGGGTAAAAAAAAAAAAACGAGTAAAACATGCATCTGCACTATCCTAAAAACAGCTGGAAACTGACCATACTATCATGAAAGCCTGCATTTGTTGTTGAACGCGGATAGAGAATTTCTAGAATATGTTTTCGTAACAAAGCGATATAAATTCAATGTTTCAAAATGGTTACAAAGTTTCTTCCAACGTGAGTCTATATCACTAATTACTAATTTCCTGCATACTAGCAAATAAACTTTTCCAGCCACCCTACCAAGAAGCAATCATGATCTAGAATTCAAGCAGATGCAGAAAAGTTTGCATAAATTGTCTGTACTGAGTCAGTGTTGGGAATTTGGAAATGATGCTTAGTGATTTTTAGGACTGTCTGTTCTTCAATATTTTCCTCTCATTTTTACCCACAAAGGCACAATCTTGTGAATATGTGAATTGTGGAACACTTTTATTTACTGGGAAACAAAACTGTAAAACACACGGAAAAAGGATAATATCCGACATGCTTCCTTCTCTCCAGCTCAAGGTGGCATCAGGTGGACCAAAAAAAAATAAAAAATGTTCTAAAATATTTCCACAAAAAATCTCTCTTTCCATTGCTACAACGTATTCAATTCACAAAGCACGACAGTGTAAACATATTTATTAACTGTCTTGCATGAGTAGAGAAAAAGAACATAAGATAGTAAAATAAAAGAGAAAAAATAAAACACAAAACAATAGAAATGAAAATCACGTTTTAAATCATAAACAATTTGTAACACACAAACAAAACACATAAAGTTACTAGTTTGAACGAATATAGATACCTTGCTCTTGCGGTGGTCACCCTTTTGGTACGTGACGTGTATTATGTGTGTATTATGGATTCAGCAACAAGTGTGAGCATTTCGTTTGATGGCAGTGCAACGATTGTTTGGTTTGATTACATTGTATGAAAACGACATACATACACAACACAACCACACATACACACACACACAAACAAAGACGGAAACGCACCAAAGGTAACACAACATCGATATTTATATGTGGAGTAGAACCATCAGGAACAAAGAGTGGGAAAAGGGCGAAAGAGCAGCAGAAACG
>KB683190.1:0-15765 GCA_000349165.1 Anopheles christyi | reverse complement strand
ATTAAATTGAAACACAGAACAGACAATGTTACATTATAATGTGAAAAGTAATATTAAGGATGATACTCTCATTCGCGTTCTACACCCCCGTTGCTGTTTTCATAACATCAGCTAAAATACGCCATTGAGCGACAATGTAGTACAGACAGCGATATAAAACCAACAAAAAAATATGCTCAACTTACACAACATAAAGTTTTTTTTTTCTACGCAATTGGTCAGTCATTGCAGTTACACATTATTCCAGTTCGACGAAAAAGTTGTTAAAGAAATTGGTAACTGATCAGCCTTATTCTGCAAATCAGCGTTCGTCCAAGGAAGAGAATAAAACGAATTCGCCACCGGAAACGAATTTAGGACAAATAGCCACTTGTGCAATTTAAGCTACTACTACTACCAGGAAGCAGATGGAACCAAGGGAATCACAGAATTAACTGCACATCAAATGGAAAAAGCACGCAACTTAACTTAAACGGTTCTTAACACGTCTTACCTAACTGCAACATCTACTTCGTCCGAAACAATCAAGTACATCAAAATATCAAATACCGAATAAAAAAAAATATACGCGATCAAATCGACTGCAATTGTCGTATGCTTCCATCGTTATATCACATTATCAAAATGTAAAGGAATGAAAACATTTACAAATATAATTAATTACTGTAAAAATAAAAAGATTATAACTTATACTTCAATTTAAAAAATATGCCTCCTGCTCTTGATTTTTCTACAAGAATACTGCAACGATCTTGATTTAAGCCATGAAATGCTTGACCTAGTCATAAGCTTTCAACGTTACATAAACAAAAAAGTAAATAAAAATTGATACAAGTTTTCCACGATCCTTTTCTGTTCCAACGTGTACATATTTTAATGATAACCAACCTAATGCGCGAACAGTTCCTTAAAGCAATTTAACACACACATTATTGGGAAGCACCGCATATGTTTAGTATGCATCTGCATCAATATTGCCATTCAATCGTAACATTATGTATGTGGTGCTACTATGGTTCTATCTAATTAAAAGCTATTTGTTTCAATGTTTGTAAAACTATCGTCGATTCATTTCCTAAATTGCGAACAACCACAACCACGTGAACTAACGAATTCTCAACGTACGAATCAGTACGATTGACCTAAGTAGGAAAGCTAAGCAGAATTCCTGGCCTTTTATCATACGGTCAACTGTTGAAAGAGTTGTGCTACAGAGGAGATGGCCACTTACCTATTATCGGTTGACTATCCAGGCTGTCTGTCATCCTAAATATGCCATCTCCATCCATCCCACGCAGATCTCGTCAACGCCGCTTGACCGTATTGATAGGCCCTAACACACGTCTACACCATATCAAGTAGCATGATGCATCTGTTTATACGTGCATGCCGCCAATTGACTCCCGTAGCGATCTTTCGGAGCCAATGACGATGGTACGATGTCATCGAGCTATAGGACGACGATCGCTTTGTTGTAGACGATCGGATGATTCTACCATGCCTGTCCTCGGCCATAATTATATGGTACTAATGAGAGCCCTGCTAGGAACTGGCGCGCATTAAGAATACGAACACATCTCAATAAACGTAGCAATAATCACCATGCGCCACACAGATCAGTGGTGTATGGGACGAATTCGCTAGATTCCCTTCGAATTCCACAATGACTGATCATCGTCGTCGTCGTCTATATCTCGTCGAGCATCATTCATTTGCAACACTGCAATTATTTGCTGTTCTTGCGAATCTAGTACGATACTCGTTACGATGCAGCTCAATCGACTGATGACCTTCAATGCGTTGCCGCGATAGGATAACAACTAACATTGACACTAGGCAACATTCACTCCACGTGCGAATCCTCATACCAGCCCGATTGCGCACGCTTTATCAGCTGGGATGGAAAATGCACCGTGAGGCGTGAAACCGAAAACGAATACTCGACGAACGGAACCCGATTTTTATGAACGGAAACACAACGCATCGACAATCATCTATAAACCGTGCTCCGACCGCTGATGCTTTCTGGAAAAAGAAACAAGATTAAACGGAATACTTGCTAGCATATTAACGATTGTCAAACGCGAAAGGCTAATCTGTGCTTCCGTCCATTTGGCTGCAACCTGTCCGGTCACTTAAAGGCCCCACCTAGCCATTGGATTCCGTACGTCGAGAGAACGGGAACAAACTGAAACTTCGTACCGTCGGTGCTGTGTCGATAGTTAGTTTTTGTCGATAAAGTCTAATGCAAAATTCATAACCTCGCATGTCTCAAAGCTAGCAATGTGTGGCCATCGAAGGAAAGCCTCAATGCTAGCTTCTTTAAGGTACACAACGACTGACTCAATTACTTCTTACGTTCGAATCAAACACAAGACCGAAACGCACAAGACGCTAACGTTCCATTTCGTTTGTGGTTAGACACCGCTACCCAAAATAATAACAATCAACGTAAAAAATCAAGCTATCTGTACAAATATGACAAACGTTTCGCAAATGTGCGAAGCTGCTTCAAATATCCTACTGTGAACAGTAATCCTCACCTAGACCGCGAGAGGCCACATCAGTGGCTACCAGGATGCCATTGTTCGAGCGGCGGAATGTGTTCAGTACGTAATCGCGATCCTTTTGCGACTTGTCACCGTGTATTCCATCAGCCCGCCAACCCTGCCGGCGAATCACGTTCACAATCTTATCCACCTTGCGCTTCGTTTCGACAAAGATGATTGTTTTGCCGTCGTTCTGCGACGAAATCTGCTCCAGCAATTTGAACAGCCGATTTTCCTTCTCATACTCCTCGCAGCAGTCGATGATTTGCAAGATATTTTCGTTCGCAGCCAGGTTCAGCGAGCCGATGTTAATCTGAATATAGTCCCGTAGAAATTCTTCTGCCAGCTTGCGAATCTCTTTTGGCCAAGTAGCGGACCACATCAGTACCTGTCTGTCGGGACGGATTTGCGAAATAATTTTACGAATCTGCGGCTCGAAACCCATATCCAGCATCCGATCGGCCTCATCCAGCACGAGATATGTGCAGCGACGCAGGTTGGTTGTTTCGCGTTCGAGAAAATCAATCAAACGACCAGGCGTAGCAATCACAATCTCGACCCCGCGGCGAAGGTCGCTTTCTTGCGGATATTTCGAAGCCCCGCCAAACACACACGTATTGTAGATACCCATACGACGCCCGAAATCGTCGCACACCTGCTTGATCTGTTGGGCCAGCTCACGCGTAGGAGCCAGTACAAGCGCAATGGGACCATCGCCCCGTGCAATCCGTGGCTGATTGCTAATGTGCACCAAAGCTGGCAAGATGTAGGCCAGCGTTTTACCACTGCCCGTCTTTGCGATACCAACCATATCGCGGCCACTCATCGCAATCGACCAACCGACCGCCTGAATATAGGTCGGTTCCTTAAAAGCTTGCCGCTGGAACTCGTCCAGCATGTACTGGGGAAAACCACTCTCATGAAAGTGCAGTATCGGTGCGGGCACGTTCTTTCCATACACCGTAATTTCGTTCTTGTCCAGGTACTGATTCACCTCCGCCCGTGAGCGATTCAGGACGCTGCTAGCGGGTTGGAAGAAATTTTTCTGAAACGCTTCCAACGTTACCTGATCCCAACGGATGCTGCGTAAGTTTTCCCCATTTCGCTCCATACGATCGAAGCGCTTCTCCACACGGCCACCATTGCGATCGTTGCGTCGCATCAAGCTGGAAGTGCCACCTCCAAAACTGCGGCTACTTCTTTCAGCACTGCGGCTGTCTCGACCTCCACGACGAATCCTACGAGAAATGGCAGTGGAAACAGTTATGCACATTACGCTACTACATGCAAGCCCTTTTGCTAATGCAAAAACTTACATATTTAAACCACTATTTCACACCTAAGCAACTGAAAAATTGCGAAATTATTCAATCGAAAGCACAGCTGGCTACCCGAGACAAGATGGCGTACAATGCAGAAAATCTTTTGTTTTGTCCACAACTAGCTGACGTTTCGAAAGGCAACGATTTGACGCTTTGGCAATGACATCACCAACACAACTGCACACCGTGTATGGGAAGCGCGGCGAAAATCAAACACAGGATTTAGCGCGGGTAAACAAAACCCCTCGATGGATCAATCATCAAGCAGCAAAAATGCATCTCCATTACAGATTCCGTTTTGTGAGTATTATAAGCCATTGATGATTGAGGAAATTGTACTTGTCGACCATCCTGCCCACCTCCATTATGGGAAGTGTTCAGTTATTGGAATGCTTTCCAGCACCGACAACGCACTAGAGTCGTTAAGCGTGCCTGAACTCCCAGAGTAAGTGTAGTTTGTTTAATCGGATAACATTGTTCATTTGATAAATTGAGTTCATCTAACTGCTTATTCACAGTGAAATGCAGCTTCCCGATGGCACTTGTAGTGTTGAGCTACGTCTAGACAATTACTGTGGAATTTTGCCCAGAGGGAGGCATGTCGAAGTAACCGGCATTCTAAAATTACACGACACAGCAATGGGAATTGCGACGGATGCAGGTACGTTGCGCGACATGTTGGAACAGGTAGATGGCTTCGTTTTTAAGCAACAATATGAACAGATGCAAGCTAATTGTAAGCCGTTCATTGAAGTAGATTATATACGCACGATATCGAATGCAAGAGAAATCATTTCATGCAATCTTAAATTAAGGAAGCTTAGTTTGTTGACACATATGGAAATTTAGTAGATTATCATCAAATTCATAAAATAAATGAAGTACAATGTCGGTAATACTTCACTGTTTTAGAATTTGGCAATGCACAAGATATGCAAAAGTTAAGTTAACATTAGATGTGGCATAAAACTCCTTCAGTTCCTTCAATGCTGTAGTCTGTAATGGATATAAATGAAGAATAATGTAATCAAACCTGATTCCTGACCTTTTATTTTCACTCTTTTTCTACGCACATCTAAACTCATCTTCATTTAGTCTGCAATTGTGTTGAGATGACATTCCACTACGTTCCCGATCCTTTTTGATTTTGTTAACTTCCTCGTTTTCAGCAGGTTTCCTCTATATTTTTATCACTATGTCAACCAAACGGAACTGCATTAAAACGATTGTTAGCTAGGTTATAAAATAAAATGAAAAGGATTTAAAACATTTTGATGTTTCGTTGCGCTTGGGATGATTCAAATGGATGAATCTTTGACTTTCTAATTAAATGTTTATGAATTGATTAAAATTGCCAGATGGGCTGTTGACTATTCAAGCTCCGGAAAACGAATCCATTTTATTTTATGGAATAAAATAATCAAAATACTTAGCTTTACAAATATTCAACAAGTTGGAAATCGTTTGGCCACCCCTGTCCTTATTCGGGTTGGTGTTAATCGCGGCGAAAAAACATGTAAACAAATTCATATTTGTTTGTAGTGGTAAATATTGCCACGCACATAGGGAAGTCCATGGACCATCGCGATCAGCCTCATATTTTATATCTTTCAATTTGTATACAAATTGTTGTGCATTTAATTACCATCTGAGTTCAAACTCCATTGAAAATTAAATAATGTTCCGCTTTATTTATGCATTTTGCACTTACTGTATTTTTCAACCATATTTTACTTCTTTTTTCCAACATTATCTTTTAAAGTCATAGTTTACGTATTGGTTTATAAGATTTGCTTTAAGCGAGGTTAACTTCCTTAAATAACATTAACATTTTTATATTTCGGTCCAAAATTTGTATGATATAATTTTCATGAATAAAATGTAAATAAAATAAAATTTAAATAAACGTCATTGGGGTATATTCTAATATGTCCGGTCGCGATCTTAGTGCGCAGGCGTCAGCTGGAGGAGCCGTGGAAGAATGACGTTTGTCGTGAAGTATACACAAAACGAAAAAATCTCATTGTACTGTGATTTTCAACCTAAAGAAACTCTGTGAATCCAAAGTGGAAGGTAATTAAGATTGTAGTAATACTGTAAAATAGATTGTGCATTTGAATCTGAAGTGTGGTGTAGCGTGCTGATGTTCTCTTGCACGAGCTAGTCGTTTAAGGGTTGGTTTGTGATTCTTTGTTTCTTCGACCAGACAGGAAACGGATGTACGCTACAAACATGAACAAATCGAACGAAAAAAGTATACACGAAATGTTGAAAAACACTCCGTCCATGAACGATAGCACTGATGTAGTGCATACCGGTTCCGAGCAGCAAACGATAAAGCATTCGACCACGCTGACCCTGCGAAACGTCAGCAATCACAGTTTATCGTCGCCAACCTCAGTCAGCTTGGAGGACGAATCGGCGTACATTAAGAATGGGTCCTCGAAGCTCGATACGTTCCGCAACTGGAGCATTACCACATACAAATGCACCAAACAGATCATGCTGGAGAAGCTGGGCAAATCGACACGCACAGTTGATCTCGAGCTCGAGGCGCAGATCGATCAGCTGAAGGAAACGCAGAAAAAGTATCTCAGCATATTACGCCTGTCGCGTGCATTTACGTCCCACTTTTACAACTGCATGCAAACTCAGAGCCTGCTGTCGGAAACATTTGCCGATCTGGCGCAAAAGAGTCCGGAACTGCAGGAAGAGTTTCTGCGGAACGCTGAAACGCAGCGGATTCTGACCAAAAATGGTGAGCTGTTGCTAAATGCCCTGAACTTTTTCATATCGTCCATCAATACGCTGTGCAATAAGACGATCGAGGACACGCTACTAACCATTCGACAGTATGAGCTAGCGCGCGTAGAGTACGATGCCTACCGGGTTGACATGGAGCAACAACGAACGGGTGGAAGCGAACCGCAGCAGAAGTATTCGAATGATGAGGTGCAGAAGAAGTACGAAAAATGCAAAGACCAGTACGAAAAGTTGCGCTCAGACATCGTGGTAAAAATGCAATTCCTCGAGGAAAATAGGGTAAGTGCCCGGGGTTCCGTGAACATAGGTACCATCTACGAAATTAATGCACATTTTTGACTCGTTTTAGATCAAAGTTATGCACAAACAGTTGCTACTCTTTCATAATGCTATAGCCGCATATTTCGCTGGAAATGCTAATGGATTAGAAAAGACGTTGCAACAGTTTAACATTAGCGTGAGTATTGGCGGTAAACCATTAGTTTTTGCTCTTCTTATTCTGTCATTCTTTATCCTTGCAGCTGAAGAGTCCGAATTCCGTGACCAGTTCGTGGTTGGAACAATAGAATGCTACGTCACTATTCCAAACGAGGAAACCAGATGGACGAATCATTGTCATTTAAGAAGTATTTATTCTGAATGTGATTTCCTGTTTTTCGTGCCGCGAAACGAAAGGACAAGCGTAAATGCATTCTTGTCCAACCAGCACCCAGAACAAATAATCGTTCTGCCTTACTTGTGGTGGTGAATTATCCAAGCAGTTTGGAGATTTCCATATTTTGAGATTACTTTTGTTCAGATCATTAGGTTGTAACACTTAACGAATCATAAGATTTCTAGTAATTTGATATTATTTAATAGTCACTATATTTATAAATACATAATAGCATTGCACAACTATTTACTTTTTCGGAAAAAGTTTCTTAACACTTAAAATTAAGTTAATTTAAGAGCAAATGCATCTCTCTTACATCCTAGTCACCATTAATTTCTATTTTCGTCAATCTGGGAGTTTTACACGATATGCAATTATACGTCATAATTATTGTTTTGTCCAACAACAAATAACAATTAAGAACGGGTACATTGAGTTGGTTTGAATGGCGAATGTTAGGCGTTGATTGGCCCTATGCAATACCAGTAATGGGGCGCCGGAGCTTAGACAATGCAAATTTAAGTCAAGGGGAATTGTCATCATCTCGACTAAGGTTGACCGTAGTCACGTAATTTAAAAGCACCAACACCGCACACCGAAAACACAAAGCTAGGATGTAAATGATACACAAATCTCACAGAAAATTATACACATTCAGATAACATCGCGATCATGCATGAAAACGTGAAAAAAAAGAAGAGATTATTGTACACAATAATCTCAGGATCGACATTCATCAAGAACAACAACAGAAACGGGAAAAAGTGTGTTTGACAGGGGTCATATATTTAAAAAAATGTGAAGCTTACATAACGTGACTGTATAAATCGACGACAAATATGTTCGGTGAATCGATGCAAGAATGGCCGAATTTTGGTTTTCCATGTAACAAAATGTAACGTAAATAATAGCTTCTCAAAAATAATAATTAAACAGAAAACAGTATTACCGATTGCTCATTGTTTATTTGTTCACCAACAAAAACTTCCATTCTGATTCAAACGTGTTTCGTATTTTTAATTCTACTTTTTACAATCAAATCCCACCACTTTGTTTGAACTCATCAAAAACTCTTTCAACGATGATGGAAAAATAGATAACAACTTAAAACGTTCTCCCATTTTGGACGGATTGGTCAGCTCGTCATAACCGTTGGACAACATTTTCCGATAAGCCTCGTTCTCAGTTGAACTTTGCAAACTCTACAATAAGCAAATAAGGGCAAATTAATCGAAGCAGCTGTAATACTACATTTAAGCTTACCTTAAGTCGCGCGGAACCTTCCATCGCCTCCAAAAATGCTCCTTGATTAATGGGACCGAGTGTAAAGGCTTTTTCGTCTTGTTCAAGAAAATGCTTCAAGAATCCGAAATCAACATCTACCGTCAAATCGGCGCTTCCTGGATCGTCCAGAGGATCGTGCAGCTTGTGACTTTTGAAAGACTGAACCATACCATGAACCAGAGTAAAAGATCAGAGTATTACTAATTAAAAAACAAAATCATGCAAACAATGTTCGCTTACCCTCAGTGTGTCCGTTTTGTCCCCCTCATGGCCATAATCAATTATTAGTCCGAAGCCACCATGTTCTTCAACGCGACTTGCTATATTCTGTGCTATCTGTTCAGACTCAAACGATACCTCGATACGTTTTCGATCCTTCAAAAGCTGCTCCCTACCTTCGAACCGCTTTCCAAACACAACCGAGTACGGCGTTCCCTTGGTCGATTGTATGAAACGAAAGCTCGGTTCCTTTCGGTCCGGATTTATATCAACAAGCATTTCCTTCCACGTAGCACTGCCTTCGTTCGCTTCCCTACAGAACACGTGCACTGGCAGCGCATCAAAGAATTCGTTTGCAAGTATGATGGAAAACCCCTTAGGCACCTCTACGATATCGGTGTACCATCGAAGATTGATTCCGGAACCGGTAGTTCCTTCTTGCACGAATGGTTCAACTTGGTCCGCAGGTGTACGGTGTGCCATCCCATTGCAGAGCTTTTCTGCCTGAATGCGCTGCAAATTAGAACTCATTTCCACCAGATGCACACTGATTCGATCTTTCGATAGTCCAAATCGTTCGAATACGCGTAACACGTCGTGCATCAACGTTCCCTTGCCAGGTCCTAGCTCGATAAGTTGTAGATGACCATCATAGTTAAACTTTTGCAGTTCATTTATACACCAAACGGCTACCAGCTACTTAACAGTGCGAAACAATACTTAAATCACTTTTCTCAACAAATATTTGAGTCGATCAACTTACCTCACCAAAGATTTGTCCAATTTCAGGTGCCGTGATGAAATCACCTGTTGTTCCAAACACATTGTCCTTGGTGCTGTAGTATCCGGCAAAAGGGTTAAGCAGAACTTCTCGCATGTAAGTAGCTACTGTTATTGGACCCGTAGCACGTATCCGTCCATGTAATGCTTGAGCCAAAGTTCGTTCGGATGTACCGGCAGGTTCCTTCGGTGGATCATGCCGGAGATTCTTTAGCTCCGTTATTGCACGTCTGTTAACGGCTTTATAGCATTGTGAACGACAAAATATGCGACTAGGACCGCTGCAAGTAACATTAGTGCAGAGTAAGGTTTGCAAAAGGGGTTTTGAACATCTGCGAAAAGTATTCATTTCTTGCGCGGTTACACCTGTTTACTCCCTGGTTGTTTTGTTATGACATTTCTAGCCGTCAAGAGGTTCGGATGTCGGTGTGTGCGTGTAACAGCACAATTTGTTTGGTAGTGTGTGTGCCGAGGGTTTCGGAATGAAATAATTTTACAACCAACATTTCCGTTGGATGGAGTAAGTGCATTTAAACTGTTTGTTTTACTATTTACTCAGCGTATTATAATTGTAAACAAGATTTAAACCTTAAATTAAAAAAAAAAAAATCATTTTGAGGCAAACTTTACTCTAAGGTGATACGGCTTGAAGAACATGTTGTATATGAGCTCAATGACACTTATCAATGATACTCCAAAAAACAGTCCACCTATTCCACCCAAAGAAACTAGAAAATATTCCAATATGACTACTAACGTCAATTAATTGTAAAATTAATAACTGTAATTCTTACCTACAAAATCTAACTTGTTTCTAATAACGCGTCTTTGATAGCGAAATATTGGAACATTCAGTACTTCCAGTATAACTTTTCCAGGCTCCGAACTAGATTTTGTAGAATAATATGTTTCGCTTAAAGTAAATAGGGACATTAAGTATCATACAGTACGAATAAAACAATGATTAAAAATTGCTTACCCAATCACGTGAGTCTCCAAAGACTCGCATGCCTGCATACATGACCGTTCTTTGTGTACCGTATGCACGTGTTTTGTACGTTGTCGCACATTTGCTTGTAACAAGAAAGAAGCACACATTATAGATTATTGTTTTTGTTTTTATATATTAAAAATGCATACCTTTATTTATGCATAAAAGACCCTTAAAGTCACAGTAAAATGCTTCATCTAAAAATTAGTAAAAAATGTATAAGAATATGTAACAATTAGCGATTGAATGAACATTTGCATACATTCTTTCGGTGAAGTCGGTATAGTACAGTTGCAAAATTTCAATTCCAGATTGATTCGATTGTACAGAAAACACTGCGAAAAACTGTATGCAAGTGTTGGTGATAATTTTTCCTCGGGGAATTTACATTTTCGCTTTTCGATCGGCTCGTCCTTCACCTCAGGTTTATTCACTGTTTCGGTAATCTACAGTGGACATATAATTAATAAATAAGAAATAACCTTTTTTTGAAAAAAAATCAATTTTACTCGTAGCATAAAATGCGACACAATGCCAGATTTCCTTAATGCAAAAAATGGTTCCACAAAATTCGGATAATCTTCCGGACTATGAATGTACATCTGACAAAAGAAAAGATAAAACATTACGATACATCTACGTTGGAACATTTTACTACAACTTACCATGTAGTTAATACTATCATGATTTCGATATCGAAACTCTAAACTTCTTTTACGAGTCCACACGTTGAACTTTAACGGCAAGTTATCAAATGTTAGCTCACTGGAACGATACAATATTTAAAATTAAACAACATGAGTTATTTTTCGTACTACAGTTACTGGAACTATTTACTGATCAAATATACTGTTTGCTGTAAAACAGTTACCCATCTCGGTTAGGGTGTATCGAAAAATTCGATTACAATCAAAGGGTTTCCCGACGAACTTCACATCGAACAGCACCTCCTTACAATCGGAAGGAAGAAACTGAAAAATATAGACGGTATATCGTTCATGTGTGAAACTTATTTGCTTATATAGCAACGATTTACTTACTTTATTTTTCATCACATTTAGATTAAGATTGCACGTACTGTTTAAACCGTCGCATATTGCGGTCATATCATCGTCTAGATTACTATTAGGACTAATGAATAGGTATGTTTGAGCCATTTTCGGCCACAAATAATCGGTGCTGAAATATGGTAACATACATAGATCGAATTTAGATTGTACAGCAGTTCAACAACAAGTTTCAGCACTTAAACCTTTTAGCGGGTGTAAAGTTACTAATTTTCCAGTGGTCCTTAAGAAAGCTAGAAATTTGATTGGTACGCCCCTTCGCAAAGCATAGCGATATAGCCGGAAAAGTGCTGTTCCAACGAAGGTAGGACGTGTCAGGATTTACACTTATTGTTTCATCGTACGTATCGATTGTAAAAAGTAGAATTAATACCATCGATGCAAACGATCCACACAGCACAAGCACCCAAAAGCTTCTGCAAACAACTCAAAATCCGTGTAAGTGCATTGGTTCCTATGCATTGGTTTTTCACATTCCGCTGCTTACCTTCCATAGCTATTGCAGCGTGTTCCGAGGTACTTCATACCATTGATAGTGCTGTGGTCGGCTGCCTTGCGCAAACGATACTTAATTAGTAGTTTATTTTTCAACGCCCCTTCAATTTTGTGCGTCTTTACTGTAGGCGACATGTTTCCTTATTGCGGTTGTTTTACTTCACTTGAAGCATGTGCCCATCTCACAGTTGTTTGTTCACTTTGCGGAACCTCTTGAATGTTTTAAATGTATGCATTGAAAATTCCACAAAAGGCCAAAAACTTGTAAATAAATCGCATTACACGGCGTATACTACAAGACAGATTCTGAAACGGTTCAATGAAATGGAACTCTTTTAAGGAGACCGATAACCTATTCTAACAAGCTGTTAGGCGGACTGATACCGGTGTTTATGAATATTCAAATCGTATTTTGTAGCTACCGAAACATAATACGTAATGGACTTTTCTTGTATTGCTCTCTCTTTTAATTGTTCAATATTGTAATTTGTAAACCATTTGATCGGATCACATAGTATTGCGTGAGTCAGGCGAACAAGTGTTGTTATGGGGTCAGAGAAAAATTAATATGTCAATAGAATTTATCGTGTGAGCTTATCCTTTTCTATCTTATACACCTGAACAGTCTATCTTCTATTCTGATTTAAATGAGAAACGTCTATCTAATTGTGAAGCGTAATTTACCGGAACTACGACACTGTGTTTTATATCTGTTGCGTACTATAACTATTTTGACCTCTTTATTCAATCCTTGAGAAATTGTCATATGCTTTTTAAGATTATCCACAAAACAATCAGCATTACTCTAACATCATGAAAATGTATAAATAAAACGGTAAAACCTTTAAAATAGTGTTGGTAATTGCAATATGTACATGCTATGAGATGAATGTAAGAGTTTAGGCCTAGGAATGGATTGTAATAATTGAACAAAAAAGTCTACTATAGATATTTAGAAATTTTCCTGCAATTACCTGAAGATAACTTAATTGAAGTATTGAATTAGGGAGCGAGGGAAAAACAAATAAATAAATAGTAATAAAAATAACATATAAATGGACATAAATAACGATTTAACTAAATTATTTGTACAAAAATAGGTTTGCCATTAACTTGCGTTAAACAGTTTTTGACTATAAGAAAAAATTGTCCATGGTAACTGAAATTTTTTAAAGTTTTATTTCACTGTTTTCATTACTATTCTTAATTTGAATTAATTTGACTATGATTGGTGTATGAAATGTGTGTTTTTAATGCTGAAATACATAACATAAGTAATAAAAACCAAAGTCATTCGTTTTAATAATATTTTTTTAAACATTGTTTATGACAAGTTAATAGTTCAGGTATAACGAATATAGTAAAGTAAAATCCTCACAAAAAAGGTGTACCTTAAAGGAAAGTTATATTATGAATATAATACAGATTAAGCATGTTTCTTTGTTTTATTATTGCTTTACTAATTCTATGGTATGGTACTATACAGGTCGCCGATCACTATTACTCTAAAAAATATGATTTTTTTTTGTTGTTGCGAAAAATGAGCTAGGAGGAAAAAGTTATAACTCAGCATAAAGTCGAAATTCCTCAAACATGGTTCAAACGACAAAAAAGACAAAAAGTATTATTGATATTTTAGAGTTATAAAACGGAATAACACTGTTTTTCGTTGCCTAAACATATGTCCTATACGCGGAAAACATAATTTAATATTATTTGATGAATTATTTATTCCAATTCAGATACATATTCTGACGGAAACTTCGGGTGCATGAAGAACTTATGGAATTTGCAATATGTGTAAGCACCCAAATCCCGTGGTCTAGTCAATATACGTTTTTGCTGTTTCAAGGCCGGATGTGGGCTGTGTTCGATTCCTATCCGGACCTTCTTCTCGTAGGAAGGATTTTTGACTATTTGGTACAATTAATTCTGGTAATTGGCTTGCGCATGCCGGCATAACCGTGTAGGGCGTTACGGCAAAGGTGAAGAAGAAGATACGCTCACAATTACTTTGTAGGTAATCCCTCTTCACACAATCATATTTCTGTTTGTTTTTTAAAAGAATATAAAAACACTGTCATATCCTATTAAACCTTCAAATCTCTAAGGTTTTAAGGTACACAATGAGCAGCAGCTAAATCTGGCATAAGTATGCGCTTCACAAAACTATCAAACATATGTCCCAGCTTCAATGCTGGATTACTGACTCGAAAATACTATCATTTATCTAGCCTGTAGATGGATAGAAAATAATTATAAATAAACACCGTTTTCAATTCAAACTAACACCACCCACTTGCACTGTAACGCATTCAGCGTTCCCTCTTGTTCGGGAACGAAGTTATCCTTTTTTTATCCCTAGACAGCGCTTTTCCCCTTGGAACAGTTTATGCTAGGAGAGGCCTTTTTTTATGCACACAAACGAGCCGTACAGTGTTTGGTCAGGAGGGTAATGCCTCATCGTTCCGGTGCAGGTTAAACCATATGCATTTGAGTTGGTGGCGCTAATAACATTTAACTTATCTACCGAAGTATTTCAAACGATCTTTTGTACGATCAGGATATTATAAATTAATTTTAAAAGAGCAATTAGGTTATATTGCTTACTTTGAAATATACAATTTTAGTTAATGCTTCCAAAGTATATTTTTGTATTACAACATATACTTCTGGAATATTTGGCGATAGTCAATCGTTGCATCAATTTTATATCAATTCATTTGATCGTGGTGGAATGTTTCAACCAGCATATATGCCGATGTATGCCGTAAAATGCCGATATACTCAATAACTCAAGCGCTGTTTAGTATCTATCTTTCCATTCCCATCCAAACATAGCAGCGTTCAGGAAGCGAGCCAACATCCGCACCAACTCCAACTGAAAACCCACGGCAACGGCGCATTGTTTACCGTTCCACAACACGAGGAGCGTTTTTTCTCTAGCAAAAATCAATTTCCTCACAACCACCACATAACACAACAGTGCCCGTTCGGTATGGTGTCCGCTTGCCTCCGTGTGTATCGGACGCACCTTTGGAAGACCAGTGGCGTTGCAATTTCGGTTTGTTTTAATTTAATACAAATTTTAAGTTCCCCAGTGTTTAATTGTGTTTCGTACTGATCGTTCACGCCCAGACCATCCCTGCCCAGGCTAAGTGTATACACCCCGGTAAGGGTAAGTGGTGTAATCTGTTTTACTTCTTTAACAGTTTCTCTGTCGCTTTTCCGAATACCAAGTGGACATCAGGGTGTCCATTTCGATCGAAAAGCGATTTGAACCACTTTCGACAGTACCGTGCAACATCAGTCGGAATATCGATTGCATTACAACCAGATCGACGGCGACCTAACGTAATGATGGTAATTTTCCGCCAAATAATGTCCACCAACTTTGTGCAGGGACCAGGAAATCTCTTCCCTCGATATCTTTCCCAGTGTGTTCTGCCCGATCTACCAATTGTTTCGTATTTAACAATCCTAAGCATATAAACACACCGAAGACACACTCACCTACCGCACCCCTCAGTGATGCTACTTCAAACAATTACGAACGAAGGGTGTCGAAGGGGCGGAACGACAAATCCGGTAGTGATAAATTGCTCCCTAGACAGATTGTGAAATCCCATTTTGGCAGGTT
>KB683179.1:0-15800 GCA_000349165.1 Anopheles christyi | reverse complement strand
CTGTAATATGTAATTGAATGTTGGTGTATTTAATTAGCCTGCCCGGACGGATGTGGGCGGATGTGTTAAAAGTGCAGATACGGGGGGGGGGGGGGGGGTGTGGGAAAGTAAACAAAGGCAAAACAAAAAAACACAACCCAACACGAAACCTTTCATATGTACGTGTCAGGGCGGCAAAATCATTGGTGATTTGGGTATCCAAAGATTAGCGTGTTGTGTTAAAAATAGCTTCGTTGTGATATGGTCAATCCGAACCCTTAACTGAACTGGTCCTGAACCTGGTCAGATGGGTTTTAGGGCAGTGTTTAGTTTCATGAGGCAGTAATCTGTCGAGTGTCGTGCGGCCCTAACAACAATCGTGATATCGCGAGCAAGCTTATAACCTCACTTAATGTACCATCCGATGGTGTGTAAGCTTAAGTGGTGCACAATAAATAAGTTCTCCGCAAGGTACATGGGCACGCACGGGAGATGAATGTCTACAGTGTGCCAGTCTTGGTAGATACAACATGTTCGACCGCAGCATCGAAGCATCGATACTGTTCGAGCCTGCTAGAAGTCAGGTGAAAGAGAAATAGTGTAACTGACTTTACTTGTTGATACTTGCACACCGGGTGGGATGGGTTTTTCGTTTATTGAGCGAGCTTTTATTTGTTTATGCATCGCACTAAATAACAACTCCACCAGTACAAAGGCGGAGGAGTACCTTCGATTTCCGGCACTCCGTGTTCAACACGTCCGGAGAGATGTATCCGCCCGAGGGGCGAAGGAGCATCGTTGCACAAAGTGGCAATAAAGTAATGATGAATTGAAGGAGCCTATCCGAAAGGCAGATCACGTACCGTCGCTTGGTGGTAGAGCTAGACTTTGGAGCTTAATTGCAGTGAAACATCTTTCCGACGGAGAAATTACAGGCAAGAGGGCGTTTCGGTGCAGAAATAAATCTTCTTTCTGTCGCAGCCCTGCCTACCTACACGTGTACGTGTTTTAGCGTAAAATCGAACCCTAGAACCGGGTATCGCAAGACCCTTGGAAAACATTACCATTGTCATCATCATCATCATCAGCCAGATCTTGAATGGGGAAGAGGCTGAACCACACCGCCCAATGTTCAGCACGAACAATGAAGGCACATTTGCCAATTGCGTTCGACAATCAATAGATCCGGCTTTCCGGGAAAGGTGCTCCAATTGTGTCCGCTCCCCATTCCCAGCCATAAAGTTCATCCACTTTCGAGGGATTATTTCAATGCTACCATGTTGGAAGTGACTGGTCGTACCATCCCTTATAAGTTGCCATGAATGAGATGTTTGCTTGTGCTACCACAAGCAGGCCTCAGTGTGCAAAAGTTGGGCAACTCTGACACACACAACTACGCCCTCTCAACCTTCCTCGGAGGTGGAATTCTTTCCGCTTGTCGACCCAAGGGATACGTTACGCTTCCGTGTTCATGTCCCTAAAGTGCTCTATTTTTACTTCCCCCCGTATGGTTCCTCCTTCGCGCGTGGGAGTGCATTTCTCAGACTGCCCAATGCTCTCTCGTTCCATCTTCACAGATGCACCGTGGGCGTTTGTTTGTTTGTCGTTTGTCGCAAAATGAATCCCCGGTCTCATTTCCATGCTGCGTCTCACTACAACGAATCCTAGTCAAGATGTACGATACTGACCCTTTTCCCCATTTTTCCAGTACGATAGGGTGATGAAACAGGGGACACTGTAGGCAACACATCCCAGTGCCTGGACAAACAATCGTACAAATAGCATGCCACGCTTACGTACCTTTCTCTCTCTCTCTACGCAAGTGGACACTATCCACCGGAAACATGTGTGATCTTTCCGGAAGAGTCATTAAACGGATGAAAGGTAACATCAAGTGTTGTCGTTCCGGCCACCCCCGGTTTTTGGTGGAACCGGAACTGATACGTATGTACAAGCACTTGTTTCTCCTGGACTGAGTGAACTAATGTTTGTGTGAGTGCGAGTATGTATGAGTATGATGTCATTGTTACGGTAAGCAGAACATCAGCCAAGGTCTGCCTGGTGCTACAGAACGTGTACTGGTTTGGTACTTCTTGGAAGTTGAAACATCTCCCAGTGGAGTAAGAACTGTGATTCCTCTTCGAGCACACTGTACTGTATACACAGACTCGGAAAACAGACGAATTAATGTTATTTTGGTGTTTTCCAAAACGTAGACACACACCTGGATCGACCGGGAGGACCGGTGTCCTCGATTTGACTCCATACCTTCACTCAGTGCTGCTTATGATGATGATGGTGATGGTCATTGCTGTGATGACAAGTGTTTTCCGTGCTTCCGATCGTTCTCTTCTGTCTTTTCACTCTGGACCGGACTTGCTAGGCAGAGATAGTAAAGGTTCAGCGAGTGTAGTGTACTCTTGATGAGCTAGTTGCTCGATTCGGGGACGGTGGTTTCAGCTGTCGCACAACTGACGACATTCTAACGTTCTATCATCTACTTTGTGATCTAGGTTGTTGAAATCACCTAACGACAAGGATTGGCACGATAAAACTTAACGAATGCATTGCAAAAAAAAGTTGGAATTTACAAGTTGGACGCCAAGAAGTGGCAGAAAGGCGCCTCAAGAGATAATATAATTATAATGAAAATAAATTCTTGTTCCTGATGCGGACCTACCGAAACAGACGAGGAACCCTTTCCGTACGGCAACCAAAACTCCCTACCGATATGTACCGTACTGTTCTTCAAATCGACCTAGATCGGAAAAAGGTGCTATCGGCTCTATCGTAAGCTCGATGTGCATGTGTGGTTGTGCAGTTGTGCAGAATCTAGAGAAGAAGTTTGCGAAAGTGTCGATGGAATTTTGCATCTTTGCTTCTGGAAGGATCGTGGAACTTCTTCTTGAGCGCCACGAAAGACGAAGATGAACGCTCTGTGCAAAAAGAGATTGTCTTTGCCGGGGTGGTAATGGTCCCGTTCACCCCTTCCTACGAAACCTTCTGGGAGCTTTTCATTGTAGTTGCAGTACCGCTTGCATAGATCATCGGGGGTGTTCTTTTGCAAAAGTGTGCCATCGGTTGGCCGTACTCCCCATACGACCGTTCCCGACCTACCGCCATGAATCCCCCACGCGTAGCCACAAATGCTTTTCATTTGCATATAAATTAGATAAGAGCAGTGCAATTTTCGAATGCACCTTGTGCTCCTCCTACTCTCCGTCTCGTGAGTGGGCCATTACCTATTGGCAGTGTGTGAGCGATGATGCAAATCAAGGTGCAATGAGGTTCTTCTTTTCATGATGCTGCTCCATCCTACGCAGACGGCTGGTAGTAGAGCAGTGCTGATTCAATTTCAGCATTTCATTGGAACATTTTCTCTCAGATTTTCTACTCGCAGTAGCCGTTGCTGCTTCAACTTTTGAACAGATTCATCAATTTCAACGAGGAATTTGTGTCCTTCTCTTGCCGCTCAAGCGCACACCTTCCAACGAACCGGGTGCATCGTGATGTGCCAGATAATGAACGCTTTGTGTCGGGCGACAACATCGGGACGCAAACATTTTAGATAATAGAAAGCAGACAAAATATCAAACATTTTATTTAGTCACTTGTACACCAGCTAGCAAGATGACGGTGCAGCACATTCCACTGGCACATTGACATTCTGATGTGCATGCTAACGAACTATGCTCTTTTGGCAAGACACTGAAGATGTGAAAGATGAACAACTCTATTCCATTTAAAATTCTTTGGGTTTTTCGATAATTGGCGGTGGGTCAAAAAAGACGATTGATTCGCGCCTCTTTGCTCGATATGCACGCAGTATGGTGAATGGGCGTATCGAGCAGAAGTAGATCAACTCCGCCAGACTAAGCAAGCTAACGCCCATGAACAATCCAAGCAGCCCGCCACAGTTGGCAAGGAAATCGGTCACACCGTACAGCTCACTTCTTTTCGATGTGATAAACTGTGCCTCCTTGAAGTAGATCGTAAGCCGCGCAAACTGGGCCCCGTCTTGCTCTCCGAGCGATTGCCGGAAGGCCGCAAACAGACTCTTCCAATCAAGATCAGCTTGCGAGATTTCTGCATCGTACTGGACCGAGGTACAAGCCGGCAGACAGTTACACTTTGCTCGATAGTCGCGCGACTTGTCCACGATGAACTTGACATCTTCCTCCAGCAGTTCATCCTCTGCATCGTTGTAACAATCAATCTTGCTTGCACCACAAACCTCTGTCCGATCGTCTCTGGGCATGGAAAATTTGACGCAACCGCACTTGTGCAGGGTATAGTTGGTGGTACACTCTAGCTCACAGTTCTGTTGTGTGTACACCTTGAAGTACTTCAGGTGACGCTCGTGGTTGAAGAAACACTGTCGCCTAAAAGTTAAAGAAGCAATGTGTATTCGATTCCGGCTCTGCAATTTCTGGCTGAATTTAGATAAACCTTTCTGGTGTGTAATAGCGCAATCCATCGGAGGTGGTGATCATCTGCGGTTTGACCGATATGATAACTTCCTGGTGGAGCGGTACGCGATAGTACTGCTTTGACACCTGCGGATACTCACTAGAGGTGTGAAGCAATATTTTGAATCCTTGCACAGGTCCCTAAAATATTCGATGGAGAGCTTTTATTACCCCCTATCCTTTTGCCTCACCATTCCAGTTTCTTACACGACAAACAAAGTCCGTGTCTCGCTCGTACAGATTTAACAGTACGTACAGTCCTGCTCTGGCACCTGCCCCAAGGACCCGTACTGGATACGTATCGAGATCGGTATTTTCTGAGTATCCTTTCTCTAGCGACCACAGCGGAGACTGTCTTTTCTCCGATATGTACTCATAGTCACTGTGCAGCTCATCCAACCTTAACATCTCCCCAGCGGACTGTGAGTTGAAGGTGAAACAAATACCCTCCTCGGTGATCGTCTCCGTGAAGAACTCACTGCACAGTCCCGCATCGTTTCGCCATTTGCAGAAGAACAGTGCAGATTCGAGCGGCATCGACACATTCCGCAGCATATCCACACAGTACGGATCGGTCGTTTGATTCAGACTGACGCCACGTAGAATGTGGGCATCGCACACCTGCGCCACCGCCCGGAAACGATCGAAACTAAAAAGAAACCAAAAAACAAACAAACAAAAACGAAATCAACACCGGTTCTCGCTGCAGATCACTGTACACCGAATACGACACACAGGTTTTGATGGTAATGTGACAACTTTACGTTTCGTTGGCCATGTCCTCCCGCCAGGTATCGTTCATCTGAAAGTACGTCTGGCTAAAGTTAAGATACTCGCTACGAGCCTTCGTTTCCGGGCAGATCGTTACGGCCGGAAATGGGATCTGCCAGACGGGGGTGGACTTCTCAGCGAAGCTTACAATCACTGGCGTCTGTTCCCACTTGCGGTAGATGTTCTGGATTAACCGTCCACACCCGCACACTGACAGCAAGAAGGTAGCGATCCACCATATCCTGCAAAAACGAAACCACAAGCACACAATTAACGCACTGCGGGCCGCACTTTCCCTTCACACGCATACTTCTCAAACAGGGTTCGCCGCTTGCAGCCAAAGTACTTGATACCGTGCACGGTACTGTTGGAGCAATACTCCAAAAACAAGCTCTTGATGCCACGCGTGAAATTGCGCTTATCCCAAGCATTGATGGCTTTCAGCTCGAAATTGCTCACGGACCGTGAATCCATCCCGACCGACGCACACACGAAGAATGATAAGCCCGACCGTAACGACACGGTCCTATTTATACTATCTCGCGCGAAGAGCACACTGCCGTATCATAATACCCGAAACCTCCCCACGTGACAGCCAGGTGCTTCTGCAGACCGCGACCGAGAGGCGGCATCTAACCGAGTTGTCACGCCGAATTCCCCAGGCTAGATAACACACCTTAAACGCGCGCGCGAAACCACTCACCCTGTGAGATCATGTCAGAGCGCTGCTGTAGGTGTAAGGCAACGCGCCACGCCGAACCTCAAGTAGCTAGGATAGCGAGTCACCAGCAGGTTGATGGGATCCTGGAACACAATCCACCAGGGAGAGGACCCTGCTGTCTTCGCCTTCCACATGCACATGGACGCGTCAGGGTGTGTATCCTTTAACCCCGCCAGGCACTACTGTTGTTGCAGCTACCACATGCAGTGTTGGTTTGTGAGGGTTGAATTTGGAATACGTTCAACCCATTGCGGGAGCCAGTTGACATCATCCTGACAATAAAGCTGGGAATTCAAAACTTTTAAACAAACTTCAACACACCGTGCCAATCGCACATTGAAAACGTTTAACAAAAGCGTTCACAGTGCATTCGAACACACCAGCAGCAAAGTGCGTACATTTTACGGCACTTTAGTCAATTAATCATCACCTGCTTCGTTGACAGACAGCAAACGCAGAAGAAAACGAAAGCTCAAAACAAAACAAAAACACCGAACAAATAAAACGAACAGTTGACAGCTGGACAAAGCAGATCTGTCACAGGCGAAAAGAGAGAACGTTCAATAAATCAACCACTAGGCATTAGCACGCTGCACTCTTGCTTTCCTTGTTTTTGTGTCCTTTTCGGCCATCGCTTCCTTTCTTCCCTGCTCGCTCGCTTCCATTTCGCTTTATTAGCAATATTCATCAAAAATAAAACCGTTCCGAAATGGCTAGTGACGGTGTTCCGACGAGGATGATTTATTTGATTGATAAATTGTACGCATTTCGGCGTTACTTCCGTTTCGTTTGCGGGTTTCAGCGCGTCGTGTTTCGTGTTGGTGTGCACGCGAGAACATACAAAACATAAAATCCCCAATTCTACGAATGGATTAATTTGAAAAAGGCCAATGGTAAAGCGTGCTTTTTTCCACCCCACATTGAGCTAAGTGAAACCGAGGTGTGTTTCACTCCAGGGAAATCGTACTCTAAACCGAAGCCGTTGACCGCCTGTTGTGGGCATGTGAATAGTAATTTATTCACCTTCACAAACTGACATTTAATTGAGTAACGGATGATGTACGCTTTAAAGTTGATTTTATTACTCGAGATCGCGAATTAGTTGAAGGGGAAATATGTGTTTGTAGGAAGAACCGGCTACATCCACTCAAATAGTAACTGGCATAAAATAATGCAGGTTTAATAATAGCTGGATAAGCATTGTTTAACAAGACTACCATCAGGATAGTATCGGTATCGGATTGCCTTTCATGTGTAAAAAAGTAGCAATCGTAGTAAGCAGTACTAGCAGTTCAATCACACATATAAACTAATGGTAAAGATCGATGGAAATTCGTCTCTGATCGATGGCTAAGGTTCGAGGTAACATGGTTCACCATTCAAACCATCGAATGTTTGATTCAATGAGCCTTCCCGTTCATACACTCACAGCCCGAGAAGCATTTCATGGTGATGGGAAAAGCTCCAATCAAAAGTACTGTACCACCGGGCGAAGGTCACACGAACTTACAACCGGTTGCACACGGCAGCTGTGTAACGAATGGGAATGGCAAATAAAAAGGATCCTCAATGAAAATCAAATATTACATCGCTTCTGCTCTGCTTGGTTGTGCCCGGTTTGCCTGTGCTCCGAATTTTATGCTGCGTTCGTTCTTTTCCTTTGCGTTAGCCATTTTATTTCCACTGCTTTTCCACGGTCGGAAGCTTCATGGAGGAATCTTTTTCTGGGAGGTCTTGTACCTACCTTTTTTTTTGTCTTCAAATCAAAGTCCTATGGCTACTACGAATGTTGCCTCAGTGTTCTACTTTTTTCGTTCTTTGATTAAGAAAATGTCTCGGAATGACTAACAGCAACGAAGGGAGAAGCTTTTACACGAGAGAAGATTTGAGAAAGTGTGTGTTTGTACAAATAAAAGAAATGCTGGAAGATGATGTTGATGTGCAAGTGATGATGATGATGATGATTATGATGAAGGAAAAACAACAAAAGCACCTTCATGCTATTTGCTCTTCTCGTTTCCGGGTGGGTGTGAGAGGGTTTTAAATTATGTAAACATTCATGAAACGAAGCAATACTATTTCCGTCCTTTGGGGTTTAGTTTTCTTTACATATCAAACCCGCATGTTACGTTTGTTTAAAAGACCGAAATATAATTTTCACCTCTTTGCGTAGCATCGTCCTTACCCCTAACTGGTTTCATCTGCTTGAATAATTAAATTTAATTTTAATTTGATCATTTTTTGACCAACCTAGTCGACTGTTTACCGGACTGTTCACACACCAAAATTAGCAAACCAAAAAGAAACTTAATCGCTCAGATACGATCCAGTGAGGTGGTAGGTACTGTAATTTAATTTGTAACCGCTGTCCGTTTCACGTTTGTTGCTAGCGCTCTTAAAGAAGTACCGTTCAAAAATCAAAGGTGGTTTTCTACAACCGTTCAAGATTTACTAAATTGATATTACTACCACCGTACTAGTTCTGCTACCATGAATCCTCCCTTCACATAGACTGTACCCGTGTTCAGGCATAATTTTAATATCATGAAACACAAACTCTCGAACAAGAACGTAAGCAAAAGAATGCCGGGAGCCAGTAAATGGGCCATGAGTGGAAATGAAAACGAAATGGAAAAATTATTCCTTTCTTTTTGTTGTTGGTTTTGTTCCTTAACACTGGTTGGTTGGTTGCTTGGTTGGTGGGAGATAAATTCTTGGGGCGTTCTTTGACAAACCAACACGCAATACCTAACAGTTGGACAGAACTGCAGTCGTGACTTCGGTGAATGTTCAAGGCTGCCCACCACTGTCCATCGTTTTGGGATAGTGGATAAAGTAAAAAACTTTTGTTTTATTTTGCTGTAGCTTTCCTTGTGAATACTAGGTGTGTTTCCACGCCGTCAAACACACTGGCCAAGAGGGCAGCTGAGATGTACGGGACCACGATGAGCAAAAATTATTAATGGAAGTTGAAATTAGATTTATCTTCTTACCGTGGCACCCAGCGTCGCTTTCATGTTAGGTATGGGCGGTTTGGGACGGTGAAACCATAATCACTTATTATTATCATCGTCAGGCGTATTGCATTAGCCGGTTTTGTGTCGGAGCGAGTGTACGAAAAAAAAAACCTCTCTAGATATGTTTCACGCAACGGAGAGCTTACCTATTTCTACATTACGATTCAACATCGGTAAGACGAAGAACGAACATTTCTAGAATGAGTCTTAGTTTTTGGTTTGATTTTCTTGCTCCCTATCAGTCAGTGAGAGCATATTTACTTAAAACGAATGTCCTTGTATATCTTTACAATCGAGAAATCACTCTCAAAAAACATGAAAAGGTCCATAAAGCATTTAAAATGTTTAAATAGAAACTGTCAAAATGCATAAACAGCCCTCCAAGCATCATACGCACGAATTACACCTAATGGAGGCGCCTGGTCGTTCAAACTAACAGCTCGATGGAGCAGCATCGTCTCTCACAATGACAACTGGATGGAGCAGCCTGGTTGCTCACAACACCAGTTTGATGGAGCAGCCTGATCACTGACGGCGTAAAGCAGTGAAAATTAAGCAAAAATTCGGTTGTTTCATTGCAAACATCCACTCTTTCGTTCTTTTCGTTTAAAACTCCGTCAATGGTGTTTTACCGTTTATTCGGCGCCATTCCCTGCTGCTGCGTTCTCATTACAGTGCCAATGCACGTGAGGTCGTGTTGAAAAGAGAATACAAATCTGCTCACACACCGCCCCCAGCGTTTTCCTCTCTGATTTATCTGCATTATGCTCGCTTTCAGTCGCGAGAAAGGGGAAGAACTCCACTGAAAAACATGAAAAAAAAAACAAGGGAGAGCGAAAACGTAAAAAAAAATCACTACAAAATGGTTAACAAATTACCCTTTTACCCATAAAAATCCACTTTGTTACCGGTGGTTTTCAAATTATCGACCGGCAGTAATAGCAGCGGCAGCATCAGTCCCACTTGTTTGTCTCTGTGTCTTTTTTGTAGATTGTGTGTTTGTGTAAGCACAGGCACCAGCAATACATTACATTCTCATCATGCAAAAACTGATTAATGCTTTCAACGTCGTGAGAAAGCCACCGGCTCCACTTTGATGCTGGCGCGAACACGAACAAACCAGAAATAAAAACAATGCCTTGAGCAGCTTCATTTGACACACGCACGCACAGAGGTTTCATGTGAGTGTGGGCTGAGAAAATTAGTATCGAAAATTTTTTTCCGTTTCTACTACCTTTACAAATTGTTTCATGCGGCAACCGTTGAAAAGCGCTTCATTTTTTGTGATCATTGTTGGCCTTCCCGATGCGGCCAGTGTCTGAAGCAAGCAGAACGAACCGAAAAAAGGCGTTGGTTTTGTTGGGTGCACGCGTATGTTTTTGAAATGAACTTTTAAGCTACCCAACCCGCTGCTATTCGCCATTACATCGAGCTGGCTGGGCCAATAACTTGATGAATGAATGGGCTTAACATTAATATTGATAAGCTTTCAGGTTTCGAAAGGTACTGCACAAAGTATAAAATGGACCCGAGTGGCTTGTTGTAAACACGCGGGGCAGCCAGTTCAGTGACTAGAGAAAGGGGAGTAATTTGCATCATTTTTGTCATTGCCAGTAAGATTTTTTTGAAAGAGGAATATTATTTTAACGAAAAACTGTGTATAAAGTAGACGACAGATATTCTTTAAATTTTTCATTTTATTAAACAGATAGTATGTCAAGTTATTTGACTTATCCAGAATTGGCAATTTCAGAGCGTAAAATAATAAACAATGAAGTCATTTAAATTGAAACATAAACGAAGCAAAGATGAAACTAATGAACAATTCAAAAGTATAGAGACTACGTTCAGGTAAGATTGACTCCGTGACCTGTCTTTTATGGATAACTATTTTATTGCTGAACAATTGATTCGTTCTGCTAGTGACATATTGCCCCTTCATACTCTTTTCCATTTAGTTATACACAGTTCCTTTCATTCTTCCGTTCCATTCTATTTTGTGAAAAGTTTAGATTTGTTTTGGATTTATTACACATTTACCGCTTTATTCATCTTTGCAAAATACTTCTCCCCAAGAAATAACGGGAAGAAAAGTTGTTTCAGCGCTAATTTCCACTCCTTGCCGAGTCGGTCCCAATGCTGACGCAATGCTTTCAGTGCTCTGTGCGTTTCAGCACTTTAATCGAAACCATCGGCACAACCAGCCAGCAATTGTGCTGCAACGTCTGTTTGCAACAGCAACGGTACTAAATTTAACTTCCACCGTTAATTGGTACCAACGGCAGCAGACAGCCCCCTCCTCTCCCCACTCCTCGCGACCGGGCAGCCGGAAAACGCATTCCAATGGCTCGGCGGTACGCTTCGAACCGAAGTAATAATAACAGTAATAAACCCAGTTGCGAACAATTGCGAAACTTCATTCGGCTGTTAAATTTATCGTCTTTTCGGGTCTTTCCTTGTGCTGGTGCTTAATGCCTTGACTGAGAGAGCACGGGATTCCCTGCATTGTAGTGGAAGTTTTTTTTCCTCCATGGGAATGCAACGGAAAGGCAACAGATGTATGATTTCAAGGAAAAAAAACCGTATGGCGGAACCTAAAACTCAGTCAAAACGATCAGTTGGTAATAATTATTGCAAATCATTTCCACCAGTTTACTTCCATTTCCGGTGAAGGAGAAATATTTAAACAACAGAAAAAGAAAACGCATCGGAAATTTATTGACAACGTTTAGTGCGACTGTTAAAACAACACGAAAGAATGAAAACCAAACGATGCGTTACACAACCATACTCTTCCTACCGTATACAAAGAGTCACACGATACGATCGAGGTCAGTACAATGCACTTAACTAAAGTGTTTTATTTTCACGAGCAGATTTTTTGTTTCGATGCCTCACATTCATGCAATCCCTTTGCCTTCGAGGGTTAAATACAGATACACGACCGCATTTTATTGCCATCTCATTCGGCAATTTTGATGCATCAAAGCCAGAGAGAGAGAGAGAGAAATTGAGAAAGCAAGTACAACAAAAAAATATCTCATGGGGGACAAAAAAGGCGAAACAGAAAAGCTTTAGCTACTTAAAGCTAATGTGTTTTCAATTTACATTTCAATTTAACACGACCTGCGGTAAAACATTACAATCGTTAACGTCCATCTTTGACCTAGGTCCGGTCATGTGCCTTTGTTTATGTGTGTGTGCGTGTGTGTGAGAGCTGAGTTCAAAATGATTCCCTTATTTAAATGGAAACTAAAGTGAGAAAATTGGAAAGTAGTTCACTGATATGGTGTCATTACAGAGAATGCCTTTTTTCTGTTCGAAATGCATTCTGCAAATGCAGATAGCTTTTTGCGATTTTTACTTACAAAAAGGGGCAACAAAATAACAATGCAACAATTCAGTTTGACTCATCGTCAACACGTACCGTCCATTTAAAGTTGTTCGATTTTCCTTCGGAACGTCTTGCAGACGAAAGCGATTTCCAACCAGCAAACGGATGCAACATCAATCAACGCCCTAGTCTCGTTAGTTTGTCACGTTTTTGATGTATCGTGTCGTTGTACAGCTGCTGAAGCGAATCAAATTGACACCACAATGAAGCGTTCGTATTTTTAACTCGTTAATTTGCAATTTATTTGCTGACAGGGTAGATACCGAATCTCGCACTTGTTGGCGCCTGAATGTATACTATACCACAATGCATTGAGACGTCAATTCTCGTTGACGTCGGTTTTACAAAGTGACAAATAACTTCGGTAATGCAATGTTGTCATGCAATTTAGCTGACTCGTAGCATTTCGATAATGCCACCTGAAATGCACAACCAGTTTGGTTTAAAGTGTGACTGATATTGGGCTTTGTGTAGCTCAAAAAACAACCAAACGCTCAACATTGATCCAAACGCCTTTGCTCACCTCTTTCGGGCATATCGGTTCAGTACGGTAGCAGCAAAGTATGTGGAATTTGCAAACGGTGAATGAAAATTTCACCATATTCCGCATAGCATTACTTTACCACCATTAAAATCTCACCCTGTCTGCATGTTCAATCCGATGCGCCTTCTCCTTCGAATCGGAACGAGGCACGTAAACGACAAAGTGAAAACATATTTTCGGTACCGAAGAATTCCATCGGCTTATTCGCTTCGGTCACTGCGCGTACCGTCGATGCGGTGAGCACACTTTTTGCGGCATGACGACGAAATGAAACAATCAGCCCAACCCGTAACCCAAAACCGTAGAACCAGACGCGGTGAAGATTGATACCTGGGATTAGTTTTCTCTGGCTGGGAACAATTTGTATCGCCGGGTTTCGAGGTTTCTTGCCACGGAGAGGATAAAGCAGTATAAATGAGACTTCCAAAATTCTCACACATTTCACCATACAAATGCTGCCAAATTAATTTTAATCAGTTTCATGTTTTGACTTTTGGTACAGGAAACTTTTCAAGATAAGACAGAACATTTATTTTTCGTTTTTCATATAACCTTACAATGTGTTAGAGTTTCACACAGAAGCGGCGAAATCTTTATCATAATTTGTATCTAACGGCTTAGCTGTATCATAAACATCTCCCTGCCGTTTCTTTTTTCACTTAAACAGCAGCAGCCGAAGATTTCTTTACTCTTTATTATGATGTAGACATTTCCGATACGACATCAGCCTTTCCATAGATTGGTCGGAGTCTGAACGCGGATGATACGATGTCCTGGATTTACTACGAAAATGCAATATCTTTGGATTTTATACATCCCGCGTGACCGGTAGAGAGAATAAATCTGAACGAGTGAAACAGGATACAGGAAAAATGAAAAGCAAAAAAGCCTTCTCCAGCCTTCTTTATTAGTTATTTGAGTTGTGTTTATATCCATCCTGGTTTGAGCTTAACATCTTGGCACCCTTTTTCTTCTTCAACTGCTCACAAGCCACTATAAAGCCTGCACACTTACGCAGCGCCTTCCTTTACAAAAAAAAAACATCTGAGATGGAACCAATTTTTTATGTTGAGCATCTTCATTCTTCCCTTTGCCTGTGAAAACCATTCGCTCATTCATTTGTGCGAAGAAATGGACGTCTTTTTATGAGCTTGCATCTCTCTTGCGATGCCCACCTTCGAACACTGGTCACAATTCGCTTCCTCTTCAAGAAGGCACCCGACGGCCGCGTTATTCGGTTTGACGGTCGTAGATCCATCTTCAAGGACCACCAGCCCGAAAAGTGGCTCGATTTGGCTTTGCTGAGGCCGTTGAAGAATGTTTGTGAGTGAGATCTGCTTCTACTTGCCTTTGCCTTTGCTTGTCTTGTGCGAGTTTGTAGTCCTTTGCGGAGCGCTTCAGAGCCCACCAACCAACAACACACCCACTCCGATAGCCGAGGTGAAAACTTGTTGAATGGGAAATGGACGGACGGATATCTTTTCCGGATTTTTCTGAAGACGCGCGGTAAAACTTGAAAGTGCGAGCATCTTGCTTTTCGGTGTGTGCGTGTTTGTTTATGCTTTTATTTCTCTCTTCTCCCTTTTCCCCATCTCTTGGTGAAAGGACGCTCCTGCATCCCTATCTCCCAAGGCGTACTGGAACCTTTTGAGTATGGAGGCTGTTTTTTTGCCAATGTAAGATTTATTTACCGGCACCAGGAAACGACCGGGAAAGCATTCGGGAAGCTGTTCAGTTTCTTTTGGACCTTTTCAATTTATCCTTGCTGGTTGGAGTTTTTTTTTGTAAGTTGGGATGTTCTTCCCTCTTCCCATCGCTGAAGGAACAAGATTTCTTTTATGCCTCCTGGTGTACTTTTTTATACTGGCTACAAAAAATTCTGCAATTTTTTTCCATCAACCAAGCTGGTCCCTGTTACATCAAGAATATCCTTATTTTTTGCTTACTCAGTCGTGTCTTGCAAGAAGCAGTCACCAGCATAGTCCAATTGTGGTGGTCCACAGCACTGACAATACAAAACGCAGTACACCGGCATTACAGCAAAAGTAGGCTGCCTGTCTCGAGGTAATTACGCTATGTTTTGTTTCAATTAAAAACCATGATCAAAGTTTGAGAATACTCCATTGACGCCCAAGAGAACAGACTCCGACACACTAGCCACGTGTTTCTAAGCAAACAGAAAGTGACAACTTACGGACCGAGTATTTGCAAACTGCTCGAAAAATGCTCGAAAACTGCTCGACATTTTTGTACCATTTTTTTCCTACACAAAATATTCACTTTTTGCCTCTTTGATTTCTGAAGGATCCAACGAAAGGACGGAATTTTGGGACCAACAATCCTGGCAGTTCTACCACGCACCTAAACCAAACCGTGCTCGACGGAGTGCTTTGTAAAGGGTGGCATTTTCGTTCGCTAAACCGTGGTTAGAAGTGCGTGGAATGCTCTGGCTGCTAAAACATTCGCAACTAAAATGTGCCCTGTTGAAATACTCTCACAACTCTCACAACTCCTTCTCGTTGTCTCCCATTCTCGCTCGCTTCCGACCCTTCCTTTCACCGGCGCTTTATCACCAAAACATTCGTCCTTGTCGTAGCGTCACGTCAGCCAGATGGGTAATCCAGAAATTCCTGATAGGCAAGATTGAATAAAACATGCAACTTGAAGAGTTGACATTCGCTATCTCCTGTCCACCCATCGCCTTCCCACATCCTTCCAGTGAGGCAGGAGGTCAAACGAGTTTTGCAAAACCGGCTCCCAGTTCTAGTGAAACTTCTCTTGACACACACACACACACACATACATATACACATACGCACACATTACGTCCACATTCCAAGGCTCAGCAGTTCTGGCACTGAGGACTTGAAAGTGATGGTGCCGTATCCTAGGAAATTCCGTGGAT
>KB683168.1:0-15748 GCA_000349165.1 Anopheles christyi | reverse complement strand
CCAGCATTCCATTCCCCATTTCCACCAAGGCTCGCTGGGCGTCGGAAAGGTCATTTGCAACATACAGCCCAACATGATGATGTGTTTGTGGGACTCTTTTTTTTTTTTTGTTTGTTTGTGCCTCAAGCTTGTCGTCTAGCCGGGTGCAAAGTTCAACGATTTAATTTTATTGCACTGATTATGCTGTCATATATTCGAACTTTGTTACGTGCACTTTGCCCAAAGGGGGGATCGTTCGGGGGAGTGGTGACGGGTGCTGAACTTTTTTGCGTCCGTTACAGTGCCTCGAAAGGGCAACCGTAACCCAAGCAGTATGTACAGAGTCTGAACCTTTTTGCTTCTTGCACAGCAATAGCCGACTCTCCACGTACGCACAACTTTAGTAATTGATTTCTGGGTGACAGCATCGAGCCAGCCAGTGCGTTTGCACTGTTGGACGTCGCGAACACACGAACTACTACCACGGCACTACCTTATGAATATTCAATTGCAGTGTGCATTAGTTTCTTTCCTTGCCATCCTGCCAACCTCTTCTGGAGGGAGCCATTCTCGAATCGATTCCTTCATCCGTAGCCGGCACCATTGTGATGTTTGTGTACTTAGTCTGTGTTCGTTGGGTGGTTGGGGAGGGAGGGGAATGGTGCAATTGGTTCCTCTTCCAACCCATTAGCTAGCCATTTGAAGAACTCAACAATCGATTTGCGTTTCGGATTCGGCTGCCAAATGCCATCCGAACACATTCTTTTGTTTTCTTTTAGAAAGCTTTTAGTGCTGACCTGGTGGAGGGGTGGAGCGAGAAAGGGTTTGTTTTTATTCAAATCTATTTATAAATCCCAGTTAAGCTTAGGGATAGTTTACGCTACTCACTACTCTCTTTGTTCGATTTGCATAGAATGTTTCCTTATTATCTTATTAAGGAACTGTTCTTCAATTAGGAAAGGGGGCAACATTCCAGAATCAATGGTTGGAGCGGAAAAGGAAGTGTTGTATAAATTAAGTTAAGGAATTTTGTTTGGAACGAATATTGCTATGCAAAACAGTAGTGTTTATAAAAGAATTTGGAAAACAATTCACTGCGATACGGTAAACAATTAACGCTAGCATATATTATATACTGATAAGGCTTTTGGACAGTTAGATGACACATGCGATAGGATCATAAGAGTTCACTGGCTTCTTAATTACCGCAGTCTATTTCATTTCGGACTGTTCCTTCAAAGCAAGGACTGATTAATCGTTTATGATGTGAACATATGATTTAAACCCGTGAGTTATGTGATTCGTGCAAACGGGTTTGCAACCGTAAATTCAAAAATTGTCAAAAACTATGTTTGGAGAAATTGTTAACAAATCTCGAACATAATTGAATAAAAAATCGAACAAACTAGGATAAGTAGGAAAAGTAGCCTTCTACTGTTAAAAAACATGCGAAGTAATTTTAACTTTTCAAGCTAACAGTCAAAATCAATGGAAACATACAATTACCTTTAACTACCGATGTGAAGGGCGACCCAGGATCGACATTAACTGATCGATTACAAAAATTCACTAACGAATATTAAAGCCATCATAATTAGTAACTCATGGCATACGACTGTGAATCCAATTGCTTTCAAAAAAAATATCTTCATAGCATTAATTCAATTGGCATTCCATTTTTTTAAAGCATTAGTTAATAATATCTTAATTAAACTGTTTGTAATAATAACTTCTAGGTTCAAAAATCAAGAAAAACGAAAGTGTGCTTTAAAAAGTGCACCAAAATACTCTTACCATATAACATAAATTACACTCTCACTATCAGTTACGAACTAGCTGCTTTGCAAAACGTGGCACAACAATAAGTCAACGTTTTTATTACAACCGATACTTCCGCAACGAAGCGGAGGGAAATACGCGTGCCCCCCAGGCGTGGCTGCATTGTGCGTGCTTGCGAATGATTTCCCCTTACCAAAGAGCACGGGAGAATGGTTACACTGACCATTCATCTTCTTGTTTTCCGTCGACCGTTTGGAAAAGTCTTCCCGTTCGCACCATCGCCTACGAAGAATGAAACAAAAATGGTAAAAGATCAAGGAAACAAATCACTTTGTCGCAATGTTTACCCCCTAGCCTATTGAAGGTCTACACGGAAAGGTTTTAGTTCGAGAGAAAGAGAAAGAGACAGAGCGATACTGAGAATGAATGGGAACTTCCTACCCGTGAGCAGAAAGAACGGACATCCGGTCAGTGTTTTCCGCTTAACGTGTGCTTAAAGGCACAGGAGCGACCGATTGTAGCCACTCAGTCGACGAAGCAGCACTACTTCTTCATACATATTTATACAGTTATCAAATGAAAAAGAACGCTCGCAGGACATTAATGGGATGAGGGGTGGGAGGGGGGAACTGTGTGTGATGGAATGAGGCATTCCCTAAAACCATTGTAGCACAAATAGCCGGCTCCATAAATGCACGAAATGTTTCATGATAAACTGGGGTGATCGAGCTGGCTTGATGAGGGAAAGGAAATTAAACGACAACCATTTTGGGGTCCTTCGTGCTCTGTACATGGAAGTATTCGAAAGGGCAGAATGGCCATCAACTAGTTCTACACTGGTCCGGTCACTCCCATAACCGATAAGGCTACCAATGTGAATGTGCAGCTAACACACAGCAATTCAGCCGAACTAACACCAAATGAGTGGAATGAGGTGTCCACCTCCTCCAAAATTAGCCACGCACACTCGCCTCGGTGGAATGAAACGGACATTTCTAGGAGAAAGGAACGGAAATATGGCGAAAGATTAGCGTAATACTGTTCCTCTTAATCATCCACGGTGGGACGTAATGTAGCGAGATTTCTTTTCCCAAACCTTTCCACCATCTACTACACTGCTTCGCTAGCCAAAGGGAATCCAGATTGAAAAGGGAATAAATCCCGGCCTGCTACGTGTGCCGGGTGGGCTTTCTACAATCAAAAACAGCAACAAAAAAAAAGAATAAAGTCCAGTGTTTGGCTCGGGTTTTCTCTGAATTTTCGCTAAGCTGCTTCCCCTGAAAAGCAGAATCCGTTGGCTTTCGCTGGGAGGCTCCACTGGTTCGGCGGAATAACAAATCTCCCTCTTTAAGGTAATCCAGTTCACAACAGGAAAGGGATTTTATTCGCCGATTCGAATTAGTGCCGACAAAAAGAGCGACGCAGAAAGTTAAAAAAACCCAATTTCCGTGGCTTCAATTTCTTGTTTCGCCTTTTCGCAAGATTTTGTCGTCGGAACGGCAGCAAAATCCGACAAGGCAACAAACTGTTGGGAAAAATACCACTCCTTCGATTTCGATGACTCTACACGTAGACTTCTCTCGTATAAGCAAGCAACAGTCATCGATAGATTTGTTGTAAGAAAAACACTTTTCTCAACCATCCCTGAATGTGAATGCGAAAGAGCATTCGATTGGTGGAAATGGAAAGCTTTGTGAGGAAATACATTAAGAGAAAAGTTCGAACGCGATTCGAATAAATTTCCCAAACCCCAGTTTCCTGCTGCACTTCCAGTAAGCGCGTCCCTCGATGGTGTCATAATTTCGGGCTCATTTAACTTGGTACAGATTTTCGAAAAAGCGCCATCGCCCTTTGCACTGGTGAAACACACTCGATATCTCACGGCAGCTACAGGGGACGCCCTCTTGCACAATGCTGTGTCTATAAAGTTCACAGTTTTAATAGCAGTCAGTTTGTGCGAATGTTCGTTCGTGCGCACCGGAAAACAGACATTCGTGAAAATCGATTTGCATCAATGTCGGAGGAGCTACTAAATGTGATCTATAAAAATTGTTTATTGACGTGGCTAGTCGAGCTTTAAGTTGCGTATGCTCCGTTTTCCTTTGCTGTGCTGCTGTAACAGTTTGATACAAAAAAGTAGCTGTTAATTTGTTTAAATGACCGATTTTTACTGGGGGGTTTTTTTTTTGGTTCAGGTTTTTTATTGTTCTGGAATTAAAACATGCTGAAAACACAATCCTAGAAGACATTAAGCTTAATGACAAAAACTAATAAAAAGAATAATTTTATTTTATTTTGCAAACAAATAGCCACAAGCGATTTTTTGTTCCGTTTTCAAACACCTTAAGCCATTGGCCGTTTATATTTAATAAAATTGTATAACTTTCTATCTAACATCATACCATCGTTACAAACAACAGCCTCGAAACAGCGGCCAGCGAGTCTGCTAACCGTTCCCGGTCGTTAAACAAACGAACCATGGTAATGGCAAAAATCACGGTTCACTTGCTGATTTATTGAGGAAAGTAATCAGAAAATAATCAAAAGTTCTGCCGCAGCATTTCGCCATTTCCAACTTCACTCGCTAGTGGGTCGAAAATTTTTCCACCATCACCATCGAACAGGGACATATTTGTTTGTGCTGGGCGTGAGGCCGCCCAAGACCCTATTTGTTCCTTGCTTTTGGAAGTTCAAGTTTCATGCGCTTCATGTTGCTGGCAGGAAGTTGTTTTTCTTTTGCTTACGGTATGGTGAAATGAAGAACATTCCCGGTTGTTTGGTGCCGCCGTCTGGAAAGAGTGCATTCAAAGAAGGCTAAGGAGGGCGGATAGGGTCGGAAGTTGTAAGCGTCACCGTGGCTCAGTCACAGGAAATTAATCGTTTCGATCAGTTTATTTTACGGTAAGATGCATTTTGTCTCGATTAACACTGGCCATGGAATGGAAACAAAACTAATAAACATGAGTTTTGTTGAATTGAAGTTTTGTATAATGTATGTTAGAAAATAAAAGATACTCTAATGCCATTTTTCTGGATTACGTGTGAGCATATGTGTTGGCTTACATCAGCATCATCACCGTACTTAATCTCTATGAGCCATAAGCTGGCATTGTCGCGTGTCAAATGGCATCGAAAGCTGTCAATAGCACGATGAAAACTACGCTGATCTTCCGCCAATTCTGCCTCATTCCGTAGCATATTCGTTTTTATGTCCTTCCATATCGTTTCCCCATGCATATTTGCTCGTGTGCCTCATTACGGTTTCATGCACCGCTCGGAACGGTACCCCCTAAAAGACAGAAAAAGATAAGCGAAAATGTGCCAATCGAGCACGTTTTGTGTCACGAAACCACACCAGACCGAATTGCGACAAATTAAAACATAAAAGAAAAACCCCACCCCCCCTTGCAGTAGCGTAAAGATTGCAATCGCTACGCTGCAATTTTACTACGGTATTATGTGATGTGTGTCATAAAAATGAAAAGGAGCTGGCCGAGAGCAGAAAACCATACACCAGCGACACTATCAATAGCGTCCAAGTGTGCATTGATCCAGTTTCGTTTCACACGCGCGCGCGAAATGTGCTGTGAACGACAAACAGAACGCGATTGTCCTTACTGTCGGCACAAAGCTGTTACTCCCTTTTTCGCTTATCCCTCAATCGTTTTACTAAACAATGCAAACGTGTGCTGGCATTATTATGTTGTCGTTTTTGAGACATCCGTTTTGCTTCTCTTTTATTTGTTGTGCCCAGTTAAAAAGGCACATCACATATTCTACGAAGACATTAAGCGCTCGTTTCAACGGACGGACTTTTACACAAAAAACATACGCTGCAGTGCAAAAACCTGTTAGTTGGAATGTTGGTGGATGTGTGCGATAAAGAGGAATTTCTTTAGAGAATCAACGAGGAGAACATCAAAATTTATCTGATTGGAATGTCGTTGAACAAACGCAACAGGGTTACAAGTGTTACTTTCTCTTAATGATCTGGGTGGATAAAAAAGTTTATTTTATGGGTGACAGCATAAGGTGTATACTGTTTTCCAAATTCAACTTAAAGATTCATTTTTTTTTAAATTAGTTTCAGTTTATTGTTACTCAAGTTATATTTTTACAACTTATAGTAGTTTTGTCTGTTTTTCTTATCATAATTTCTTTCATTATCTATTCAAACATTCTATCAAGGAGCGTGATTTTTGACAACAGGACAGAGTCGTGAAAACGAATACAACATCAATAATATAAGTTATAATAAAACATTTACAAGATATGTATAAACATCTTATTTAATAGAAATTTAGTTGCATGGCAAATAAATAAATAATAGATTTATAGAACTTATTAATTAATTCATTGTAACAAATATCAATCCATGAAAGCCACAGAAACTTCTTTTGAAACTTGAAAATGAAACTTCTACGAGAAAATTAGTTTACCCTTGACAAAAATCTAACCAATTGTTAAATACTTTGACATAAAACATAAAAAACAATAAATTATATTAAATCAAAAAGCTGCGGTGAGGCGTTGTACACTTAAAAACCATTTAAAATTAGAGGGAATTTTTTTGTTAATCAAAGAGCAGATGATATAAAAAAGAGACAATGACTGTTCATTGTTTCTAGTTCAATGGAAAACATTTCTATCATTTAAGTTAACTGATCAAGATTCTAAAAAACAAAAAAACAATTCCGGTCATAAATGCACCAAATTGTGTTCAACCATCCATAAATCCCTGGAAAATGTCTGAAGTTCTGGCTTCACAATTTTCTACGCACGTTCTAGTAATGATTAATTTAATTATTACATTATGCAAAACATGTTCATTGTGAAGTTTCCCGAAGCTTGTTTATGTTGCCAATAAACCTAAACAAAACTTTTAATAACAACACTCTGATATCTGAGAATGAGAAAGGAAAACGCTGTACCTTTTGCACAGGTAGTCGGCGTTTCTTTAACAGCCCAGAGTTCGTATGAATAATTGAAAAATTATCGAACCGTTAAAGGTTCCACGAGCCCGAAAGCAACAAACAATTCATCCAGCGAAAGGAAGTTTACACTGTTTTTTCTTCCCAAAGAACCCCATTGTCAAAAGTCGCGTAAATCGTTGCGCCGCCATCAGAAAGAGAAAATTCACCTTCAAAACCAAACTTACTGACCGGTTGATTTTCTCCGTAACGTTGAAATTTACTTTTTAAACTTTTAAACAAAAAGCACAAGGTGTAAAATCAGTCGAGGAACAATATTTGTGTGTGTGTGTGTGTTTTGTTTGTCGCTGTTGTTGTTTGTCATGGTTTTTCTTTCGCTACACTCTCTTCTCATTCACCGGAAAAACCAACGTGCATAAATTGTGCGCAAACTTTTGCCATTTTGTGTATGTGTATGTGTTTCTGTTTTCCGACAGTCACACTGGTAAGGAGAAACGTTGGCGGGAGCATTCAAGCGTGTGCTTTCCATTTTCCGGTATTATCAACCTCCGAGTCATGGTGCCGGAAGGCATGCCAATGTTGCCACTTTTCCGTGAGTTTTGCCGATTTTTACGGCGCTGCTGCTGCTGCCGTTGCTGCTCGTGCATTATAGAAAAGCCGAAACGGAAAAATGGTTTCAATAAACATTTCCCACGAATGGCCCTGGGAGGCTTTGCACGGGTGATGATGAAAATACATGTATATGGCCCTTTTTGTGGGTGTGTTGTGTGCCACCCGTTTGTTTTGTGCGTTCAATCAAGCCACCATGGACTGTCGCCACGACAGTGCAAAAGTTTGCTTCGCATAATAATACACCCGCCCCCGGGAGCAAGGCCTGCTCTTGAACATAGAATGAGGCGAACAGGTAAAAACGTACCACAACTTTTCCACGAGACAATTCACTCACAATGTGCCTTACGGGTTGTGCCGTTGTTGTTGGTGCTTTTTCCCTTTTCTCTACAGAAACAAACAAAAAAACACACGCATATTAATCGGAAAGTGCCAGAAAGTTTCCAAAGCACAAACTTGTTGCCAACTTTGTTTTCCTGGCGGGAAAGTAATTATTGTTGTAAGTCTGGGCATATAAATTTGAGACACATTAAAGTACATGGCCGATCGTGAGTTGTACATCCGGTGTACATGAAGTGGCAAACAAATTTTCCCCCTGAACGCGTCTCCTTTTTCCGGATCAGCTGGCAGCATGAAAAGGTTGTTACCATTTTTCATCTTCCTACTAGGTGTGGGGTTTTCTTGACTCTATCCTTCCTGCTTGCGGCCTTCGTTTTGTTTTTCTTTCAGGTAAGATAACTTTTCTCTGCACAGCTTTTCCATGTTTCTGGTTGTTTCAAATCACAATCCACAATCCAGCTGGAAAACAGAAGTTTTCCCGAAAGTAAGTCGATAAATTTAGTCACAATTGTGCGAATGCGAATCGATTCGTAAGGTTTCCACAAGAAGGGAAGAACTTCTCCAAGAATAACGAAAACATACACCGAAAAGTCTTCTCACAAAAGAACATTCGCTGGGAAAACAGCACAGCGTGAAACGTGAAACCGTGACAATTGACGACATGATATCGCATTGCCATTGCTTTAGATGGTGTACGCACACACTTTCTCAACTGTTTTCGATTACGAATTAAGCTTTGTGTAAGAGCTACTGTCAGCGGGATGCCTACCAGCATGCTGGCAGTGGTAGACACAAAAAATGTTTCCATCCTGTTGAATGCCAGCCAAATGGTAGGCAGTTTTATGAACTTGAAAAAAATCACGATCATAATCGATGTTGCCGCCCTGCTGTATCTTTAGCTTATCGTGACAAATGATTACGGCATCTGATGAGAGTTTTTTTTTTTTTTTTTTGTACAAATTACAGCGTTTTACATTCATGAGGTGTCAATGACTTTGTTAATTTATCACAAATCATCATCACAATGATAGACATATTGTGGCATATTTGTGAGCAAATTTGCTAATTACCTTTTTTTTTTAAATTAATAATTTGTGAAAAACGATTGCTTTTGTAATTAATTTGAGCCTTGAAAGCAATACATTTCAATCAGTTACTTAATTTATTTAAATTAATATATAATAGCATATAATTTATTTATTGTTTCATGGGAAAATTATTATTTGTATTTTTGTCTTTTTCGAGTATATGATTTCATATAACAAAATGGCTCTGTTTCTGTTGCAAAACGAAGTAAAACTGATTTAAAAAAAAAGTTATACTTTTCTGATAACCTGAAGCATTTCATAAGGGAAAAAAATCATTTTAAAAATGTCATTGCTCTCGTTCTCTCGTGCTTTAAGAAGAATAAAGAAGAAAACTAAAAAAGCTTTTGTCCATTTCGAATCCGCTGTGCTAATCTTGATTTATTCTACAGTTTTTGTTTTGTTTTGGTTATTTTGTCGTACCATATGACTCATCTTTTATTTATCCCACATTTACTCACAGTATATTTACGATTATTGTCTTTCTTTTCCATTTGCTTCGCAGATTAAAAGTGGACAACAATGGAGGCGCCTGGTGTCCAAAGCACATGGTCTCACGCGGGCTGCAGGAGTATCTGCAGATTGATCTGCTGAAAATGCACGTCATCACTGCCATCAAAACACAGGGTCGGTTCGGGAAAGGCCAGGGCCGAGAGTATACGGAAGCGTACGCACTCGAATACTGGCGGCCCGGGTTCACTAAATGGAAGCGGTGGAAAAATACGCGCGATAATGAGGTAAGCTAGAATCTTTCATTATTATAACGATGCTTTTACGTAGTATGACACATCAAATTCAAAGCTGTGCAAGTGTAGGATTTGAGGCATGTTTGTTTAAATAAAAGTTATTTCTTTCTTTTGCAATGATAAACACACGCTCTATTTCATATTCCCTGACATTCATACAAACCGGCCTGCCACGCAAATTACTTTGCAGTCGGATACATTAGAAACACAAATCCTAGCTTTAAAATAAAACCACAAAAGCGTGGTCTATGTTTATTTTGTACGAAAGTATGCAGCGAAGGAGCATGAAAAAAAAAGCCGCCATAACGTTGTCAGTACCATAGGGAAGGGTTTACGTCCGCTTGCAGCTGTTAATCATTTGATATTGTACACAGCTAACCTGAAAGCAACCACTTCAAAGCATTGACCCAGTTCTGGCATGATGTTGTAGTGAACTTTCAACAGATGAATCCTGAGGGTTTCTGCCCTACCAGCCGTGAAGATGGTTGGTGTTGCAATTATACGGAGGATTTAAAATTCTGAGAGAGAGAGAAAAAGAGAGCGGAAAATGACATTCAAGCGATTTCTTTAATGCTTGCGTGATTTAAACATAAAAAAACGTGTAAAATACAGATAACTCTTCGGATTTAAAAATCGGTCTTATCTCTTGTAACTTTTGCCTAAAATGAATCAAGTTAGTAGCCTTTCTAGACATGAGTACTATTTTGCAAATTGTAAAAAAGTTGGTTTCCTAGGAGTATTTTAAATTTCTTATAAAATAGATTTAGCTTAAGTTAATTATCATCTAGCTTTCCCTTTCCAAAAAATAATGCTATCATTGTTTATGCACAAAATTAAATTAAAAAATTAATGAAAGTTCTTTGGTTATTGTGCAATAAAGGAGAGCAGAAAAAAACATGTAAAAAAAGCACATAAACACAATACAAACAGGTGTTTTCCAAACAACACCGTCCCTCCTAATGGATTGGAAAGTGCAAGAAAGTGAAACCCCGAAAACAAAGCTCCAAAGCTCGCCAAGCGAAGACCTGCAAAAAACGTACTGCAAACGATCAGCACTTTCGAAGAAAAAGTCAAACCCTAACCAGGGAGTGGTAAAACAGTTAATGAATAGAAATTTGGAAAACAAAGCACACTCACACACCGTCTCAAACTGTGCCGAAAGTAAACAGAGGAAAATTGTCCTTTAAGCCTACGGCAAGTACCATTCGTTTGTGGTCTTTCTTTTCGCAGGGTGTTTCTCGGGGGTTTCACTTGCAAAATACTGCGGCTGCTAGCAAACATACACAAAGAAAGCATTCCCGCAGGCACCTTGCCACACAAGAGCTAGCGGGTGTAGGAAGCGCTGAATTTGTCATAAATTAACAAGTGAAATTCAAATTACCTGAATTTAATTAGTAAATGTTTTTGACGGGCACTCGCTTTTCCTTTTGTCTGGAGTAAAGTTTTTTGTTAAAGAGAGGATTTTGCTCTTTGTCTGCACAAAAGAATATGCTTTCAATTGCCATTGTCTTTCAAACTAACTTTTTATACTTTCCAAATTCTTGCAACATGTCATATGAAAAAGATGTTAACGGTATAGTTATTGAACGAGATTAGTGTATTGAAGTTTTGATCCAAGATCAGTTTTTTTATTATCATTTTAATTAAAAATTGAATTTTTTTCAACATTTATTTAAATAAGAACATTTAATTTACACGAAAATGGTTTCATTACATTAAAAAGTGCTGTATATTATCACATCTTATTGAGATTTTCAGGCGCTTTGTAGAATGTTGTTGATACAAATGAATTTAGCTGAATACAAATCCGTCCTTCTTGCATCAACTGCCATGTACAATGAGCAGTCTAAAAGTCTTGATGAAAGTAATTTCTATCATTTACAGTGAAAAATGAAGCAACTGAATGTGCGTTTTACATATTTCCTACCAATCAAAAGTAATTGTTGTATTCAAAAACACTATGTCTACTCTTTTCCGTTCCCTCGTTCCAGATCCTTTCGGGCAACATCAACACCTACAGTGAGGTCGAGCAAGCGCTGCAACCAATTATATTCGCCTCGAAAATTCGCATCTACCCGTACAGCCAGTACGATCGGACGGTTTGTCTGCGTGCCGAAATCATCGGATGCGAGTGGGAAGGTAAGTGAAATCCGCCTAACGAGCCGTATTATCCTTCAAGTGGTGGCGTCCCCGTGCAAAAGGGGTTTAATGTGTTGGGAAAGGAGGAAATGGGTTTTGAAAAATGAAAGGACACAAATAAAACCCCTATCCCCACGGCCCAACATGCTGCTTTGTGAGGTTTTTTGTTTGTTTCTATACACACCGAGTTACGGTACGGCTGACGATGATGCCGAGATGGAGATGAGGTGTAGCAAGAGTGTGAAGCATGGGGATGGAAGAATGACAGGAAAAGTATATGTTTCTGCAAGTCGTTCACCTCTTACTGTTTTGTATTTTACTGGAAGAAGTGAATGGCTTCCCATTGCTGTCGAGTTTGCGTCAAGGACTCGTTTGCAAATCGTCTACAATGACACAAATGATTGTGGTTCAGCGAACATTCGCTCACGTTTGTATTTCGTTTGTTTGTACATCAATCGTGACTTATGGTTCTTTGTCTGGGAGGAAAAGCGAGCCCAAAATGCATCACGGAATGTGGAGTTAGTTACAAGATTTAGGATAAAAGAATACAATGTGCATGCATGTGATGAAAAAACATACAGCAATGAAAGTAAGGATCGACAAGCGCTCAAAAATAAATACGAATTCATGCGCGCACATGTTTCTTAACAATTCACTCGTTAAAAGTGACGTTTAACGCCCAAAATTATGCAATATCCATTACAAAAAGTTGATCTAATTATCTCCTGCAGTTATGCAACCGGAAGAATGATATTGCAATGCAAAATCAGTAGATAGTAAACATATTCTTATTAAAAGCCATCAACAATTAAAAACATTAAAAAACTAATAGTTTTAGTAAAAACAAATGTACAAGCACTAGAAACCCTTTGAGCAATAATCCTCAGCTTGACATCTTCATACGGTTCATTAACTCCAAACTGATTCGTTACCACAATCAATTTTCCCTCAAGCGTTGATTGTTGTTTGCGATGGGTTTTGGCAATTAAAGCCAAATCTAATCGAACGAACCAAACGATCCAGGCCGAGTGCAATCAACTGTTTCAGGGCAGATTAAGGTTACCAGGTTGCTTAACCGAACATAAATCTATAAATTCAAAGCTCAGTCTACATTTTCTGTGAATGTTTTAATCATCTTTCTCAATCTTGTTTCGCCCGGTTTGATTGAGATTCAATTAAGTAATTCACTCAAAATTTGCATCAGGATCATTTCTCTCAGTGACAAAATGTCAAGCAAGCAGACAAACTGCTACCAGTTGATTGGCTCTAGTAGCTGGTTTCCCGGCAGGAGAAACGTACCAGAGTAAACGCCTTTTTCTGTCGCAAGCTTTCTGATGGGTTGTAAATTAGCCATTAAAATATTTCCGTTCCAAGTGCTTCTGGACCAAACTATACGCCAGCCCTATTGCTGGTCCTGCATCACAAAACCTGTCGGTCGATTCGGTGTGCAGACTGGGTTGAGGTTCACGCTATAAACCGATGACGGGCGCGACAGAGCGCGTGTTGCGTTTCTCCCAGCACCGGAAAGGATAATAAATTACCCATCAACATCTCCATCCATCCATCCATCATTTCACGTCGAAAGGCTTGGCCACCCAAGAGGCAAAGGAAGGTCCCTTCAAACCTTCCGTCTTTTCCATGAAGTTCCTGCTAGTTGGAACAGACGGCTGGGTTTGATGGTGACCCCATTAAGGGTGACCATAGAATGAGCCAAAAGGGTAGTATAAAAAAAGTAGGAAAAATCAAAATAAGTAGAAAATAAAAAGTATCATCACGGACAGACATGGTACGAGTAAATAAAAACTGAGCTGATTGGTAATTTATTTAAAATTGCATTAAACAAATTACGTTCACTGGTGAACCTCCCCTGGCACGGGTTGGTTAAAATGGGAAACACAGCTCGAGACGATAAGCTTCAGGGAAAGGATATCCCTTTCGATGGATCGATTCACCACCCGGGAAAGTGTTCCATAAAACGCTTTTGAGATTTTGCAGTGAAAAATGTCAGACAGCGAAAAAGATATATTTACACCCCAGAGAGTGAGTGCCATATTGAATGCAAAATAGTCTTCTTGCTGGTAGAAAATGTAGAAAAAAAAACTACTCCGAATGACGCTTTGTAATATGCATATTCATTTATCGAAACGTCAGTGAATCAAGCTTCCCTGCTGACTTCCAACTGGCGCTGTGTCTGTCTCATAATTTTTCACTTTCGATTGCTACCCAATGCCTAAAACTACACCAACCATTATCCCCACAAACACAATCTGGCAAACCGCATCGAATGCAAATTTGATTGTACTCCCTCCTCCCACAGCATAAAGCATGGGGAAGCGATTGGCAGACGGTCTGGGGGGTAAAAACGGGAACACATTATTCTGTCCGCTATGGGAACTTAAAACTCGTTGCGCTGGTATTGTTGTTTGATGGCCGTCTGCCTGTCTGGCTGTGGTTTTGTTCAACCTGTGAGTCAGTGACAAGCAAAGCAGGAGTGGAAGAGGACATTGAAATAACGAAATGAAACGAAAACTTGCAGTGAAAGGATTCAATGGTTGGAAAGAATGTTCTACCAATACATACAAAATACAACAATAGGGGGGAGGGGGGGGAGTTGATGTGGGATTTTAGCACAAACATTATTGGATGTACGCCTTTCCCTCCCACCCTTGCATATGACACCTGTCCCGAGGTGTGCGATGTGCAAAATGCGCTTTATTTGTTGTAGTTTTTGGCTTCTTTTTCTTTTTTTTCTCGGCCACGAAACCACGTACAAGAAAAAATGTGATGGAAATTGATGTTGAAATGCATTTGTGTTACTTCAAATTATGTCTTTTTCAATAAACAGAAAATAAACTATTTGAAACGGACAATACTGAAAGGATTTTAAAATTGTTAATATTTTATGTTCATAAGCCTTTAATTTTCATAAACCGTCATTTTGCGACATTTTAAACAACAAACCTTTCTGCTAGTTTCAATCCATCACATTTTGATCGATGGGTTTATTATTAGTCGCGATGTTTGTGGTACCGAACCGTTTCGGCATGTTGTTGGATCGATATATTATCTGTCGCCCTTTGGCGGTGGTCTAGCTTTTACGCTTCGTAACGTTTGAAGTGCGCTTCCATTTATCCCTGTCGACCACAATTAGTTGTTAATGCGTTTGTTTTCGAAACAGAAACCCATCGAATGTGTTTAATCTTTTTGTGTGTGGCATTTGTTTGAAGCTCCGAAACGACTGACAACAGAGTGTTTGTTAAAATCCCTTTTTTTGTTGTATGTTAATAAGATTATATAAAAATGCTTTCAAACCTGCTCGATTGTTTACAAATTAAGGATTACATTTTAAGCACCATTCTACAGCATTATATGTTTCCATGTATGGCATTTTCCGGTGGTAGAAAACAGCAACACATTCCCCCGACCTGCTATGTCGATTGATTAATGGCACCCAATTATGGAGGAATATGTTTTGAATGTTTTTTTTTTGTCCTTGGTTTAGTGAAATAAGTTAGACCCTTTTTCTCCTTTCCGCCCTGCAAATACAGATCGACATAAACTACCAAGAGCCGGCGAGAGACACCATATTTTATGTTTTCATAAGTGATTTATTACCCCTAGGTCGATCATTCGTAATCGTTCTGTAACGGAAAAAAAGTGAAAAGAAAACGAAATGTCTTTTTTATTCCTCTTAGCCTTGCCCCACCCACACTTTGAAACCGATAAAACATCCATCTTCACCGTGCTAAAGGCGCAACAAGCATAAAACAATGCTGTAAGACAGTCGCGCTGACACCCACGTGCGTTTTTGATATCATTTTGCCCAGAGACAGAATATAAAGATACATCATCTTTGAGTTTGAAAGCATAGGCCATGCAAACATCCCAACACTCGTACAGTAGCGATGAGCCAAGACAAAACATGTTTAAAAAGAAGTAAAAAAAAAATGGATAAAAATATGTTCAAAATCCTCTAGATAAGTAGGGAACAGATTTTTCCCATGCCTACAAACACATACACTCACACACACACACACATCATACCACCCCCAAACATTGGACCTCTTCAATCGCGCCGATCGAAGGGAATGGTGGCATGTTTGTTATTCGAGTGTTTGTTTACACTAATGCTGAAGTATGT
>KB683157.1:0-15776 GCA_000349165.1 Anopheles christyi | reverse complement strand
TGTAAAGAGATGAGTTACAAAATTAAGTAAACTTTTCGTCAGGCACTGATTTTCGGATGCTGAAGGATGTTTTTGCAAATGGTTTTGCTTTTATCCGAAACTTCCGCCAGCTTTTCATTATCAATTCGACAGTTTTGGCGCAGGAAATCAAGCCGCTTAACGGGTCATTGGTTGCACTGGTTGAAATACTGTTCCAAGTCTGCTGTCTCTGTAAACAATGCTCGAGGCATACTGATGAATAATTCAACTCGCGAAGGAGTGATGGTGATTAAAAAAAAAACGGAAGAAAATTGGCTGTGTAATAGATTCTGTTCCTTTCTGTAGACAAAATGGTTGAAACGGATGATAGATAGTCGTGAAATATTGCATTTGTTTTAGTGTGGACTGCTGTTGGGCGCCTTCTTTCTCTCTTAAATGTTAATTTACTAGCATTTATATGGCCAATTTTATTGAGCGGCCAAGTAATTTTACATCACTTGTACTGACAAGGTCATGGAGGCTTAGCAAAGTCTTCTAGAACCCGCACCCGATGGAGCGGTTTCCGGTAGAAATTGAAAAACATTCAGTGAACGTCGCTTAATTGAATTGCGAACAAAAGTAACAACAAACTTTAAACTTGATGACTTACCGATGGAACGGACATTAGCTGTCCGACGGTTTCCGGTACGATTGCCCGCAATTTCTAGCACCGATACCTCGCCAAAAACGGAACCAGCACCCAGCGTTGCCAACACCGTAATGCCATCGTCCGCGACAACCGACAAACTGCCCCGCTTCACAATGTACATCTCCTTGCCGACGTCACCCTTGCGGCAAATGTAGTCACCGGGGCTGAACACCTACAAAACAGAGCGAAAGTGCGAACGATACTTTCTCGTTAGCAACCGGACGTGTAACCTGACACCGGCAATTTTGCACCCAAGGCTCTCGAGCAGTTTACCTGGAGTTTGAGCTTCAGCACTAGCGCCTCCAGCAGGCCCGGCTCACAGTCCTGAAAGATGCGGACCTGCCGCAGCGTGTCCATGTGTACCCGTATCGCAATCTCGGCCTTCAGCTTGTCTGGCAGCGCGGCCAGTACACGCTCCTCGTCCAGCGCTCCACTTTGCGCCCAGGTGTAGGCAAACCAGCGTATAACCTACGGTGAATTAAAGCAAAAAAAACACACTCACACACATTAGTTGGGAGAACCAAATTTCGTGCTCAACAGTTCGCGCTCAACAAATACTACTTACCCGTGCCTCCAGCTCACCGCCAACCTTGCGAAAGGCCATGTATTGCTTCACACCATCCATTCGGTTCTGGAACTCGACACGCGTTACGTTCATGTTGGATATCATCGAACCAATGTTACCTACCGAGTGGCAAACAATGAGAAACGTGGCAAAAGGTGTAAGTTGAGAACATCGATGAGGATATGCCACAAAGACAAAAACAGATGGACGGATTGAACGAACAGTTCTCGATTGCCTCGATCGGGTGTGATTAAGCTTCTTCGCAGATATGTAGAGTAGGAAAGGTAGTTGCTATGGTAACGTGAGTTTGGAGATGGTATGTGTACAGAAAAGGTTGTCCCTTTTGCTTGATATCGTTTCATCCAATTACAGAAAGCTTGAAGTTTCCCGTATTTGTGTGAGTTGACACTAGAATGAACGTCATTTTTCTCGGGGCCTCAGTAGTTGAGGGGGCGAGTAGTCAAAATCACTCCAACAGCATATTTTTGTAGGTCACAAATCTTCAAAAAATCAAAATAACAGTGTGAAATCGTTCATTCGATGTTTTAAGATCATTCATCGATGCAAAGTCATCCAGTTGTTTTGTGTTTTTGTGTCCGAGAAAAATGATCCATTTACCGAATCCAATTTAGGATCTATTTTCACAAAATTACACATTCCCAATAGTCTGTTCACCATAAGCTAGTGTTAAAAGCAAATCAGTGTGGGAACACAGGGAATTTAGATACAGAGAGAGATTTTTAAAATATCACCGGCATCCATTTCATATTGATAGTTTTAATTAATTTCGACTAAATTCTCACCCCCATTCTCCCACTTACTTTTTTTTTCCCCCAAACTTACCCACGATGGTTGCAAAGATGAGCACGCCGGCAAGAAAGTCCGCCACGACAAACAGATACTCGGCATCATTTTCCGGCGTTGGCGTCTCACCGATCGTGGTCAGCGTGAGCGTCGACCAGTAGAAGCTGTAGATGTACTGCCGGGAGAGGGTAAGATTCTTTGGCCCGTTAATGTTGTACACCCAGTTGTCGGTGCTGAATCCGAGCGCGTAGCTGATGGCGAAGTACAGACAAGCGTTCCAGTGGATGAGTACTAAAATAGCTAAAACAACCTAGTGAAATGGGAAGGGAAAAAATCAAAAAAAGGAAAGCAAATCGTACAAGCTGCAGAGCACTTGGGCATGAAAGTGATGGACTTACTTTACATATCCTAAAGGCGTTCGGGTAGCCGGTGGCCGTTTCCGTTCGATCGAACCATTCCCACATTCTTGGAAGACGCAGTAACCTATTAATTCTAACTATAATTGGACACGGCAGCCGGGTGGCGGCGCAGGAAGTTGGCGCCCACCAGATGTAGGCCAGATCGGTCGGCAGCATCGAGACGACGTCAAGCCACCAGCGCTGTTTGGAGAAGTAGTGCTTCCGCAGCTTGGGCGCATCACGCACCAGCAGTCCCTGCTCCAAGTATCCTGGTTGGACGAGGAAGAAGAATGTTGTTGATTGAATGTTCACAACGAGTGCACATCAAATAAAAGGATTCAATCGAAGCTGGAACAGGTTTTGCGCAAATTACGGTGAGTTATGATGCGTTCAGTAAGCAAAGCTACACTGCTATAGCTGAACGAGACTGACGACCAGAGTATTGTGTAGGCTGTCACGGTCAGGTTCGTTGCTTGGTATTGAGCTGACCGACTAGCTGTTCCAGAAGTTTTGGAATAATTGCTTCGACTTCTCTAACATTGCAAGGTATGAAGCATCTAGGAGCATCTGTTGAAAAGGTTTATGCTATCAAGTACGGCTCCAAATTCCGGTTCCACTCGTAAAACCTCCTTCTTTTCATTTGCATCAGCCCGGAAAACAAAACGGCGCTCGATCGTTACGAGCGCTTTTCCTGAAAATTTGCATCATCAAAGAACAAATTTCAATCACAATTTGTCAGAAAGTTGCATTAAATTCAAACAAAATGAGTGTACCGACAAAAAATACCATCCCTACTAGGCAAGCAACTCTTCTGCGCCAGTTTTGCACTAACCCTGTGCTTCAGAAAGTCGACCAATTGTTGCTTTCTCTCAGTTCAGCAACTCGCAATCCTTTGCCGTGAATTGAATTTCGGGTTGATTTGATTTATGCTATTTCAGACGCAGCACAACAGCCCGGGAAATGACGAAATTTTTGGCAGATTGTGTTTTACTTTGGTTTATTTCTACTTGCTTGCTGTAAGGCTCCCCCGGCCCTTTTAGGTTGGAGGGTTTCTTTATGCCACTTGATGTGCTCGTTCAAACATTCCCGAGACGAGTAAGGGTTAACGCTTTCATTCCACCGAAAAAGGGTACCCCGGGAAAACCCGGGCGGGGAAGTATTTCGAGGCCCTCTCGACTGGGGCGCCTCGACGATTGGATAATCAATAAAATATATATCTCGTGCGTCACAAAGCTGCTTGCTGCTCTCCAGATGCTACCGCACCGGGGGCTTCAGCTACGGTCGCGGTTGACGTTTGACGGGAGCCACAACCATAAATTGATTGATTTTCCTGTTTGCTTCCCACTTACATGCAGCACGTGAGAAAGCCCTCCGCTGCGTTGTAGTATTTTAATTTCGATCAAGTAAGCACGCCGTCGCCGGGGTTTGTTTGTCGTAGCCGTAGAAGAGATGGCAAACAAAGTGGCCGGCAGAAAGCTGGTCTATGTAAAGGGGAGGGAGCGAGGAAGAAACAAAAAAATGGGAAAAAGCTCATCTTGAGGCAATGGGTGGTGGGTATGTAATTGGAGACTATTTCACATCATCGAGACGCTTCATCGATAATGTTGTGGTGACCTTTTTCGAATCGTTCGATACACTCCTAGCGAAACGGGTTATGTCTTGGTACGGCCACCCGCATAGTAGAATACTGTGACGATGTGCTCGTTCAATGTTTTAAAGAGTGTTTGTGCAAAGGCCTGACGTAGTTAAATTTTCATCATAACTGTCTCCCTTCATAACCAGGACTCAAGGTTTCTAACTGCGTGGTAAAATTGAGCCTAGTTCCATGGGTGGTTTATCATGAAAAACATCGGCTTTTTTGCCATTTGTTTGTTCAGAAAAAGGATAGAAGTATTCTCATAATAAATGCTTCCTTCCTATGTCAGTCTTTTTTCCCCGAATTTTAGTTTAAAATATTACATGTGATTTAAATTTAAAATAGAGTATTTGTATTGCTGTACTGCTGATAGGTTTAGTTAACATCGATATTGCTGGAGCTTCCCTTAACGTATCTAAGTATTTCCAATTCAATGCCACATTTCAAGGGCACACAACCCATATCGAAACGTTTCCGGGTTAAAAAACGATCGGTAAAACAATTACAAATACAACCATAAGCTTGTGTTCTGTAAGCTGCTGAAACAACTGGCCCTGTTCCCCCTAGGAAGGGGTTGGGAAAGTTTTCTCCTTTTCGCCTAATACCCCATGCTAAATTGTGGGTTCGGTAGCAATCGAGTAAAAGACCTTCCGGGGAGACGACCGCCACAAATCACTACATTACTCTTCACACCGTACCCCACCGCAGCACGTGATTGGAAACTCCCGAGCAGTAGAGGAACTGCCCAGCCGGGCACAAACACTACAAGCTGACCGGAGCACAATTTAATGAATCACTCGTCTCTGCCCTCTTGCGCTTGAAAAGGACAGCAGAAAAGTAACCTTCGGGCATCGCTTTTCCATGGAAACCAACCGATGGCATTGTTGGCCAGGTTCAATCTCATTTTCCTAATCTTCGAAGAAAGCCCTCACCAGCCGTGCAGCTTGTGGTGAAAGACGGATCAAGCCGGATGTTTGGGGGTGGACGGGGAGGAGGTTGAGATGTTGGGACTGCATTTAAGTCAGGCCAATGTGCGGAGTCCTTCCACACTGGGGATCTTGCACCGCGCGAACCAATCCAGAAAGCCGGCATGACCTTCCGGTCTTGGCATGGGCTGAGAGAGCCTGTCTTCACCACATTCATTCCACTCCCAACCATCACCCTCTTCTACGCCCCCTTTTCACGAATGGTGCACAACCGGGCGGGAAACATTTGTGCCAGTAGGAAATAAATTATCTGGCCCGGCGATCGATTAACCTATTTTCTAGCTTCAGCAACAAATTCTTGAATCCCCACAGCCTTCCTCCCCCAGCCCCCACCAAGGAACGGAACAAGCGTGGCACCATCGGAAGCAGGAAGCAATCGAGCGTTTTGGGCCGCACAAAAGGACACCGGGACTTTCTCGCATATTGTCTTGGGATGATCGGAGCCTTGTCGGACTGTTTGGTCGAACGCTGGAGAAGTTTTCGTATAATTTTCAAAGGCAAGCAACTTTTTCTTGGCCCTCACGGGCATCGGGTGGATTGGATGTCACTGATAGAAAGTCTAATGATGGTAAGGCGAAAGCGTGAGAAAGCGAGAGAGAGAGAGCGAGCGGGAGACATGGACAGAAATGCTGCTTCCGGTAACGCTTTGTCAATGTATCTCGACCCAACCGAAAGCGTAGCAACATTTGCCGACACTTTTCTTCTGCCTACGAATCCGAACCAAACCGGAAACGCGGCTGCCGGTGTCCGTTGGGATTGTGCAGCAGTCTTCTAACGCCCACGTACATGTGCGACGTGGGACGTGGAAATGATGGCTGCGGTAATTAAAGCAAGATCCATCGAGATTACAGATAATTTGTGAGTTATGCCACATTCTGCGGTCGAGTGCGGAACATTTTTGGTGTGCTCATTCCAGACCCCTACCCCCCCCTCCACATGTGTACAGACATTCTTTTCTAGACGAAAATAAGCTTTTCCTGTCTTTCGGTCGTTTCTGTTCGGTTAGGTTTTGTGGTTTGCATAACATTTCTTCCCACATCCAAAAAAAGGATCCTTCGAAGGAAGGTCAATGGTTGGGTGCAAAGCATCCGAAGTACTCAAGGAGACAGAAAGGGAAGCAGCGTCCTATACTGAGAGATGTTGCTGTTTATGAGGTCCAAAAGACGTGCAGCTTTTTTTGTTTTTTGTTGCTAGATGAACGACGGGAAGGCTTAGAGATTTTTCGGTTCGCCTCGTGCCAACAAGAATGCTGAACGTCTGATACGAAGGGAGCGAAAGAAGAAAAAGCAACATAAGCCATGCGATTCTACCGCATAGCGAAGGTGATCTTCGGGGAGATTACACTCATTACAGGTTTATTCATACAGGCACAAGGCTTGTGGGACGCTTTTCCAAACGATGCTCGGAAACCATAAGTTGTGGCTACATTTTGTTTAAACATTTGTTTTTTAAACTCGAAGCTAAGCTCATAAAAACATTACAGTCATTAAATGGTATCAAAGAAAATGTTTTGCACAACTTGCTGCCCCACCCGTATACTTACCCTCATGACAATGCACTAGCGTGTCGGTCAAGTAGATGAAATCACACAGATAGTCTAGGATCCACCAAAGTACGGAGGCTTGCTTGTTTAGCTCCCAGAAGACCGCTCGTCCTATCACAAATATGATATTGTACAGTACAGCCAGCGAAACGACGGACAGCCACTAGAAGATTGCAAAACAAATATGTTATGAGCAGATAAAAAAGAACGTAAATTATAGATAAAAAAATAAAATTTTCACTTGCTTCTTGTAATCAATGGATTCAAAAGCATGAAAGCGGCATAAGTTATGTAATCATAACATTATTCCCTATGAAATTACTCAATACCTACAGCTCGCTGGTTAGTATCGATCAGTGTGCGAAAAATTATGGGTTAACCCGTTCATTAAACATGCTTTTTATGACGTTCGAACTTTTGCGCAACATTCGATGTTCACGGCGTTCGGTTAATGAACTTCGATCACAAGCTCATTTCGCACGTCCGTTGCTACTTAATGGATAATATTGACCGTCACATCAATCCGGCGATGGCCTGGCCGGGCTTAAACCAATAAGACGAATCATCATCGTGCCACCGTACTACTCTATCTACATTATCATTAATCCTTATTCGCGGGAGGCTTTTAGGCTTCCCTGAAACACTGCTCCTTTCCGCGAAAGCGTCAATATTCTAAGTATCTAGCAGCTTCGCCACCATTGGCGTTGATGTTTCATTTCGAAAGGATTTGGAAGATGCTCTCGTGTCTGGCGGTGGGCTTGAATGTTATTACGTAAATGGGAGGGTGTTATCCCGCACACCACCACCAAGGCACCATCATCATGCCAGCAAAAAAGTGTACGGAAAAGTGTAACGCTTCCACACACCAAAGTCACGCGGTTTTGACTTTCTCGCAAACACAAGCAAACAAGTCTCGCTCGCTGGCAGTGCCTGTGGTGTGGTTCTGGTATCGAGGAACCCATTTCGTTAGCTGGCAATCAAACCGCATCATCAGAGGAGTGCTCTTCGAAGTCAAACCCCATGGAACAGAACTAAGCCGTAGCGGTCGGGTACTTAATTTTCGCCCATTATTTACCACCAAACCTGTGTACACTTTTACAGCAGCAGCGAGCAACAGCAAGGCAAGGGTCCATCAATGTCGATGAGTTTGTCGAGAATATTTCCTTGATTTGCTAATGTTTTGGTCGAAACGAGGGCAATCTTCACGGTTTCACCACTGCCATGCTATCTTTCGGACGGGGTTCGGTCCACACAGTCCAGCAAAACTTTAATAGTCACTGCGCATTTGCGTCTAGAAAGCGAAGCGGGTTGCTTGATGGTGGGCAAACTTGGGTTGTGCTGCTCGGTTGCTACGTCCCGTGACTGAGAAGTATCTGATTAATTTATTTTTCACGTCTATCTAACGCAATCTTTGTTCGAATGAAATGGTATAGCTTGCTTATTAGCGTAATCATAATAACGTTGATTGCACACTTTTCGTACCTGTCGATGAAAAAGATAAGTTATTTTTGTTCTTGTTCATTCTATTAGGGGTGACAGTCTGGACTGAGAATATTTTCTTCGTGAGAAAAAGTCAGAAAAAAATTGTTTATGTAATTTGTTTTGTATGATTTTTTGTAAACGATCGATTTAGTAATAGAATATTACAATTTTGCAACTACTTTTCATTAAAATTTGTTGCATCTTTGTATGATCTGTTTGGTCTTATGATTACATGCTTAGCATTCAACATTCGGGCCGAACCAAAGATTGTTGTTCTACTAATCCATTCCAAGCAAGCATGAAATTGATACGGATGTACGCCTTCATTTGATTGCCATTGTGCTGAAATCGGGATTTCGGGATGTTACGCCTCGTTTGCCGTTTGCCTCAGGTTTTCTTCCACACAGCCCCGTTTCTTACACGTCCCGCTAGGTAGGTGTTCCCGGGGTCTATCAGAGGGAAAAAACAATCTCGTCTAGCGCTAGCAAAAGGGATAACGACACACGCCCATTTTGACGTGTGGTTACGAATGTGTTTTCTACCAACATTGCTCAAAGGAATGGGGCGAAAACGGGCTGATATTATTGTTCGGCAATCGGGTCGGATCGGTTTAGCCCTCCCAGCTTTACGTTGGGGTTAAATTAATAGCTGAAGGAAAATGCATTTTGGAGAAAAAAATGGCCATCATTTTTTGTCTTTTGTATTGTCTGTTTTTGCTGCAGTCCATCTTATGAATGGGCAAGATTAATACGATCTTCAAAAGGGGGCCACCATCGTCTTACAGCGTAACAGTGTGCGTAACAACACAGTAGCAAGATTAATGTGTTTTTTTTTTTGTGAGAGAATGTATTATTTCGCACAGGTTTGGCATCGTTTATTATTCATCATTTGCTACAGGCTTTCGTTTTGTTTGCAAATGGTTTTATTCATTTCATGAAGCTTACAATATTTTTAATAAATTGCATTAATTTTAACACCTCATTACTTGCTTTTTTTATCTTTTCCAGCTAAGTACTATTGGCAGTGCGCCTTTCTTTGAATTACTACACAATATGGCAGCGCGTTAAAAACAATCTACTTAACACCCGCCCCCATTTCATACCCATCTTTAATGGGTAACTGTTTTAACCATCAAACAATGGACAACATTCGCTATACCTCATTGCAGTCCGTTTGTGCAGCAATGGACTGGCAAAGACCAATTACACTTGATTTTCTTCTAATTGAAACGACAGCAATCAAGCTGCTACCTCTCACCCCATTTCCCAGCATCTAATGAGCTATGGAAGTGTTGATGAGGAGGTGTGGGGGGTGTGAAGGAAAAAATAAAAATTAAACTCACAATTAGCGACAGTGCAGTAAACTGCAGCGGGCAAAGACGACTACAAATCCTTCCAAACCGGCCCTGGCCTGACCGTTGGCTACTTACCCGATAGTGCGACGGAAGGGACGGATCGACCGACAGGCGGCTGCAGACACCGTCGGAGGGGACTGCCTGCGGGACTGCAACGCACCCGGCCTGGTGCAGGCGGGTGTCGGAGGTGGCGGAGGCGGCAGAAAATTTGTCCAGAAATTGGTCGGGTGGCTTCGAGCGGCCTCGTTTCGATATCCTACAGCGGAGCGCGTTCAGCGAACGGCGCAGGGACGACAGCTTGCCCCGTCCCCCGGTCGATGGTTCCTGGGTTGGCGGAAGTATTAAAAATGAAAGACGAAACGAGAACAAAATGAGTAAAGGATGGTGTACACAAGGGGTTGGTACGGGGAAACGGAGAAAATTGAGGGAAAACGGTTCATCTTTTCGCTCGTTTAGATCGTATCGCACACTTTCCATTGTCCGTCGTTGGCATCGGCTTCCCACTTCCGGGTGGGGCATTTATTTAATCGAGTCGAAGGAGAGGAAAATGAACAAAACAAGCACGCGATTGGGCCTTGTCAAGCTAAATGGTTTGTGTGTGTGTGTGTGTGTGTGTGTGTGTGTGTGGGGGAAGGACAAAGGGCAAGTGAATCGTTGATAAAATTTATCGTCAAACAATGAGCGCCACTACTTCTTCGCCTTGGCAATTGACTTATAAAACTGACTTTTCCTTTGGTTCGCCTTCTGCCGCTGTGTCGTCCGTTTGTGTCCTCCCCAAATCGGGCCGACTTTTCACTTGAGTGCGTTGAATAAAATATAAGTTATGATGGCAAAATCGAACCAGCATTAGTGGGAATGATGGAATGTTGCTATCATCGTTCAAACAATCCCTCGGGATTGGAAGCTTTTCTGGTATTTATTTTATTATTCTGACATTCTGAAATGTCGTCTAAGTTGGGCCACCGAAGTTATCTAAAAAAACTGATTGGTGTATTATATGTCATTAAATAATAATATCGACCATTTATCAAGGTTCATCCCAAAGAAGCCACAAATGGTGAAACTTTAATAGATTGAGTGTTTGAAAGAACTTTTGTTTTAGTTTTTGTGGTTTTATTGTAATGAAGCTCTGATGAGTTTAAACTTCAACAAAATACCTTCAACCTAAATAATCCATTGTTATCACTTTATCTTGAATTGCAGTGCGAGTGTTATTTTAGCAACATAATCAAGCCACTAACAAGGTAACTAAAAGTTCCAAATACCATGTCCTGTTGAATTGTGTGTGAAACTTTGAAACGTGACAGCAAATTTTCGCTGGCTTGTTTTAAGTACCAGGCAACCTTTAGCTGCATCTTCGAGGTTGATGAATAATCCCTCCTTCTTGCCTTCATCCTCACCACACGCTAACTGACAGTACGTGTCTTCAAGGGTGAAACTCTAGCCCAATCGGTTGTAGATTTTACATGCAAACCCTTTACACCTTGCTCTCGTGTTTTTTTTTAAATGTTGGTTTGGACTGGGAAGCCCTCCCCTCACAGACAAGACCCCGTACACCCTCTGTCCCAACCCTCGAGGAAGACGTGTTCGGAATAATTGGTCTTGAACTTCAACGAAACCACACGAAGCGAAACGTCACCTGTACCCAACCGGGGCACGATGGGTTACACGTTAACAAGGGGAAACAGTGGGGAAACCTTTTTCGATGACCCTTAAATCGAACGTGTCGCTTCCGGTGGGGTATTACCCCACACAATATGGCACTGCCACACACACACGCGAGACACCTTGAAGTGGTGTCGCGTCGTATGATGATGATTCAATGGAATTTTGCATCTGTACCGTGTTATAGTTCAATATGGATGAAGATGTCGTACGGAAATTTAGATGGAATCCTCGGTATGTGAGATGTATGGCTTCGATAATAAAGGATTTACACACGAGCATGCAAAAGATCCATTTAGGGATGTAGTTAGTGTTCGTGTATTGATGGAAATTTAAATGATTTACATCCTGTCGGTTCTTCGTATTAAGTGATTAAAAAAACTGTTCCTTAAAATGTATTTTAAGTATTTTGCTTAGTAACACAAGAAAGCAAAACAAAAATCGATCATTTAGTGAAGTAAAAATAATGATAAAAAGTGATCATTATTCCGTTCCAGCCATTACACCGCGTGCCAACAATGGCCATATTCCAGGGCGAATGTCACCGAACAACAAAAGCGTCCCATAATAGAGTAATTCCTAATTGCACCCACCTGATTAGGCACGGTCAATTAAGTTTGATTACGATTCAACCCCTACTGGAAATGGGAAGAAGCTCGCGCTAAGAGCCAACACTACCGCCGCTAACTGTTCCAATGGGAGCAGTTTCGTCTGAAGCGAGTAAATCGATCGACCAACAATTTCTTGGCCCATTGAAGCTATTGGTTAATTTGTGTCGTTACACGGTGTTGTGACTAAAGCACTTTTGCTAAACCAACAAAGTGTAAAACAAAGTGCAATAATGAGGATATTGAACACCAAAAACGTCTACATATCGGGAAACTTCTTCCCCTAGACTCTTTCACAATTGTTTTTGTTCCAATTATCTTACCATTTCCAAACTCAATTTCTTAATGCACAAAAAAAAAACATAATCTAAGAATTCTTATGAGCGACCATAATTGCTTAATTTCACGCTGCGCCCACTTTATCGCTCACATTAAGCCGTAAGCTTACGTCTTCTTGAGAGTATATTTAATCAATTACGACTCGGTTGTATTCTTCGTAGGGTGGTAAACTTTTAATTAGCCGAATACACACGCCAGGTTCGATCGGGTGGTGGCCGAACTTTCGCTATCGATGATACTGCTTCGAAGGGCAAGTGGGAGTTTATGTAATCGTAGACCCTTCCCCCGCTTTTCCTTATTGTGTTGGGGAGGCAATGAACTTTGATCACTGCTAACAATCTTCCCGTGAACTATGGTGCTGTTTGCTTAACCACAAGGAGGTGGTTGCGTATGCTTCCCGTCGAGTAAGTTTTGTTTCACTGGCAGACATGCTGCCTATTTGACTTTGCGGTGTCTTGGTGCATCCTTTGAATCGAGCTTATGAATGCGTGTGTTGTATATTAGAACTGTTTTATGCTACTGTAGCCATTACATACCAATATTTTCTCTCCTCCCGATATGGTCGATATGTCAATTCGTTGTACCATTTTGTCGATGTTTTTGGCCTGGCGTGTTACTTTTGGCACTATGCACTTGTTGATGCTGTTACGAGCAGCGCTGATGTAGTGGCTTTCACCATAAAGCCATGTGATTCGATAGTTGAATTGAATAACTAATAAAGGCACAACGGTTAATGTTCCACTTTAGTGTACACGTACGAGATTCGGTTGAACGGTTCTCTTTTTTTTTTTTTTTCGAAAGGATATATCATATTTCTCCCACCTACGGATAAGAGAATGATTTGAAATAAAGAAAATAAAAACACGTATTCGGTCACTTCACTTTGATGAAAAACAAATCTCACGATCTGCACTGTTATACGATGTTCGCAAAAGCCACGGTACAAAGCTTCCAGCCTGGGCTCCATTAGGAGGGATTTACATTGCCAAAAACCTTCATCACGACGCCATCGAATTAGATAATTATCTTGAAATATTTCCATCCTTCGTTTACCAAGCAGTGCCGAATGGCTACAACAAACTTCTTCGTTGAAATCGCAAAAAAAAACAAAAAAATACAAAAACCGAGCAAACACTGCCAGCGCCCAATGTCTTTGCCACGCTTAATTTCTATCCAGTGATTATGCCTCTTTCCATTTGCATTCCAAATCACTTTCATTTGTACGACTGAATACGACTTGTCTTCCTTCCTACTTTCTAGCGAATGTAAGAAAACTGCGAATGTGCTCTGTGTGGCTGAAGCTTGGAACTTTGTCGCATAGGCACAGACAGGCGATAAATCGGGCTGACGTCAAACGGAGTAGAAAATGGTTCACTTCTTGGGAAAGGACCACTTTAAGGAGTCGTTTGATGCGAACCATTACAATTATGAAGTAGCGAGCGATGGAAACGATGGGCATGCGGGAAAAGCCTTCGCTAAGTGCATAGTAACAGTGGTTTTGGTTTCGATCTTGGGGTAAACGGAGCCTGGCATTTGGGTTTTAGTGTAAAACAAAAAAAAACATTGCATAAATATCGAATGACATTTCTTGAACATGATTGGTGATAGATGCGCGTATAACCAAACAAATACCAATATTATCATTGATACTTTGTTTGTCTGGTTTTTTTTTCTTATGCTTCAGTAAATGTAAGGTATGAAGTATGACAAATTATACAACAATTGTGTATTGGTCATATAAATTATATGTAGTATAAAATACTTTAATTGCAATTCACTACTATCGACTATCGAGCAAATAATAGAAAACATAAAATGTAAAACTGTTTACCAACGAAGTGTTTTACAATTGAATACATTTAAATTTGTTAAAGGGAAGTCTAAAAATCATATTCCGATTTTAAGGAAATCGAAATGATGAACATTTTGCTTAAATTATGATATCGTCTACAGCAAACTGGATGCTTCGCTGATTTGTTTTTGAATATTTGAAATATTATTCTTAAAGCACAATGCCTTCGGTTAACATGGTCTTTAAACGCATTTATTACGTCTGAAACAGCATCAACAGCCCTGCTTGCATTCATTTACATAAGAAAACATGCTGCTGTCGATGTGCAATTATCTATAAATAAATCCGTTCATAGCATGCTTTTTAATTTCTGCTTTATCTCGATTGGTTTGTGTCTACTGTTGCAAAAACACCTCAAATTGTAGCTTTAAAATAACAATTTAAAGCATAAATTTTAGCTTTTAAATGTTCCATTAAGTTCTAGAAATAATGTTTTATACAAATCGCATGTAAATGTAATATAAATTTTATGCATTTGCAACATCATTTAATATATACATTGCAAAGGGACAGTAAAAATAACCAACCTGCAACCTTACAGCCAATTAGAATTCTACCACGATCAATTTGACTTGCATGAATCAATAATGTTGCAGATATCGAAGCATAACCAAGCCAATGATAAGACTTGAACGCTGTCCCTTCCATTCGGATGCGCAAGAATGCGCGATGGAATAACCAATAAACATTAAAATTGACACAAATGGCTAATGGTGTATTGTGTCTGTTTTGTTGTTTGGTTGCTCCCTGGCAACCGATGGTAACCGCTCGCTACTGGGGAGCAGCAGCACATCAAACTACATTACTGTGACAATGCTTCAATGCTTCCAGTTTGCACGGCATTCCAGTTTTGCTGCTATTTATTTATCATTTTACGCCCTGTTTTTGATGCGTTGCTTTCATTCATCCTTTGCAGTTGTTAGTAGAAAAATTTGCACTTAAAAAAGCATTATTTGCACAAGCTTCCATCAATCCTTACCCACGCGTAAAACATGCGCATCGGGTTCGCTCATTGCATAGGAAAAATGGCCTTAATCCGCGGTTCATAAAAATCATCTCGCGTAAACATAACGCAAATGGGGCAGGGGGGGTTGGGTGGGGGGAAGAGCACAGGAACCACATTCATTCAATGTCACCCGTAACCGGGCAACGAGCATCTTCCACCGTTTTGCACCGTGATTGGTTCGAGTGATAGAGTGTGCCTGTGGGTGGTGCTGTGACCCATTGAAACGCCATCATGGACGTTTTGTGTGAAATCAAATGGTCGTAAAGTTTTATTTGATTGCATTTTTCATATTCAATCATGTTTTATCGAGTGGCCTATGTTTCGTGCTACGCTGACGCTGGTGGTTTACCTGCTTTATTCAGGAGCAAGTGGTCGTGGTAAACGTGTTTGTTCGTGGGAATTGTTCTTGAACAAAATATAGCGCAGCAACAGAGAGGCAGCAAGCCATTTCTTACAGCAGTACAAAACTAAACATTTTGCTCATTTGTTGAAATATGTTGAAATATAACTAAAATGACAAAACTTCAAATTTTAAAACCTCTATTTTAACACCTTTTTAAGTAATGCCAAATAAATAGAATCACTGTTTCAATTTATGTTCCAAGTTAAGCATTAGCAAACATGCAACAAAGTAGAACACAATGGAAATACTTCCAGCAATGTCACAATCTACAAAAGGGACACAAACAAACGGTGGCTGTTTGCGATTAATGCTATAACAACCAGGAAAGCATGGCAATGCTCGCCGTCCGCAAGTCGAGTCGCTAGCACTATCGTAATGACATGATCACGTCGTTTGTCGACAAGGTAAGATTGTCAATTTATGTTGCGTTGCATTATGTTACCATCTTCACGTCTTGCTGTGGCATAC
>KB683146.1:0-15788 GCA_000349165.1 Anopheles christyi | reverse complement strand
CGATAATCTTAGGTTCGGTGGACGTTCTACAAACCATGCCACCAATTATCATCACGTTAGGTTTGGTTTTGTGAATTGTTCTGTTTTCCTTTTACCTTCCCTTAAAAAACCCCCCCCAGACGGAAGCCCTTTTGTTTTTGCAAACTCGAGAACGGATCTTCTTCTGAGTCGATCGGTCATTTCGGTACCGCCAAGGGTCTATAATCTTCCCCATTGAAACTGGTTGTAGAAATTGATCAATTTGTCTTACTGCTTCTGGTGTGCTTTTGGGTTTTTTTTTTGTAACGTTTTTCGTTCGCTTACTCTTTTCTTACAGCTTCCAGTGTTAACCAGCGGATGCGAATGATTTGATCGGAGCTGTAGGATCATGCTGTGGATTGCAGGGTGGTCGTTGCAGTGCATCGCTTAATCATGAACGGTAGCAGCATTGCTGTCGTGGACCACCGTCCAAAGGTTCTTTCCGGTGCAGCGCGCCATCATACGGGTGCAGCGATCGCTTCCTCCTCCTCGACCAGCCAGTGGGCGGCTGCTACAGGCTCAAAGTCTGCCACCCGACCGTCACCCATTGGGCAGGCTAGCTTACCGCGCCGAACCAAACCGGATGCTGTTGATCCCGAGCGCAACGAGAGCGAAGATGATGATGATGATAGTGGATCGGTGCAGAGTGATGGTAACGAGTCTTCGTCCGGGACGGTGAGTGACTTTTCGGTCGATGAAATTCCGGTGTGGATTAAGGGCGAGCAGCGGTGGATATCGGGCGTTTCCGATGACACTACATGTGGAGATCTTATCGAGGTGTTGGTGCAGCAGGAGCAGGGCACCGGTGCTCCATCGCCGGATGTGAAGGACTACTGTATTACGGAGCGATGGCGACAGGTGGAGCAAGTGCTGGACAATGGGACGAAGATTTGGCAAATCTGGACGGCATGGGGAAAAGCGCAACCGGAGGTAAGAGAATAATTAAATGCAATAAGATAAAGTTGTAGTCGTCGCATGAAAGTTGTAATTGAAATTGAGAATTTATAACAAAATAATATGGCGACATAAAGCCTCTTAAAAGTCTGCCAGCTTCTCTTTCCTTTTCAATTTTATGTACTCCAACACTAATCAGAAAGTAAATTTATGTTGATTTTAATTGAACGTGCTGCGTTTATTGCTAGCATTAAAATTCATCAAATGCGAATATCAATTCATTATCCTGCATGTTCAAACTACCTACATCATCATAAAACCGTACACCCTATTGCTTGTTCGATGTTGTAAGCCGTGCGCGAACTCGAATCTAACCTATAAAAAGCACGGCTTCATATGCGCCATAAATGGTAGGTTCGAGAGCATTGAATGCGCATTGATAATCATCGAGGACAATCGATGGAACGGTGACCAAATGCCAAGAAGAAGCAAAAAGGCAAATCCGTACTGCTAACCATTTTATTGACAAGCTGCTCCATTAGATGAACACCTCAAGGCTAGTACGGGAACGGGTGCGCAAGGAACTCCTTTCACGCGCGACCACCAAAAGGCCACACCAGCACACCGGTACCTCTAATCGCAAACCCTCAACTAATACGTTTACCTCTCTCTATTCCTCTCTTGCATCGAATTGCCGCAGGTGAAATTTATTCTGCGCCGCGTGGACGGTTCCCATGGTGCGAGCGGAACGGGTACAGCGGCGACCAGCGGTACACACAGCGGCACGGTAGAGCGTGATCGTGACAGTGGTCGCGGAAGTCCTACGGGCAGTATCAACAGTGCAATAGTGCGTCGCAAGCGGCACCGGGCGCAGAAGTCGACCTTCGCCTGGATGACGCACGGTCAGACCATCCACCCGAAGTCGTCCAAAACGTCGATCGAGCGCTTGATGAAGCTGATCCTCGAGCAGGGTGACATCATACAGCAGCAGCTGTCGAAGCTGCGGTAAGTAGAAGGATAGTTGAAGAAGCATGATTGATGATTGATGTATCTGAAATAATGTATCTTCTTGCGCAGCGATCGAGAGATGCAGATCAACATGATTGAGGAGGAACGGCATCGACTGCGGGAACGGGAGCACGGTAAAAACTATCTCCTGGAGACGTACCTGAAGGGTTTGACGGAGGCAACCGAGACGGATCCGAATGCAATCGACAGTGGTATCACTTCCGAGGCAACGACGACTGCCTCACCGGAAATGGATTTTGCACCCGAGCACGACTCGGACCACCATGCAACGGGCGGCGGGGAAGCATCAGTAAGGGAGCAGATTAAACTGCTCGAAAAGATCGTCTCGCTGAACAAACAGATTCAGCGTGAGGAAGAGTCGGCGGTGAAGCTGTACCAGAAGGTCCGCCACTACCAGCTAGAGGATCCGCCCGATGAGGCAAAGACACAGCTAGAAGAAGCACTGACCAAGTTAAACACCTCCATCGATCAGGATAATCACGAGCTGCAGTTGATCGATGAAAGCCTACGGCAGTCGGATGCGATGCTGCAGGACAAGAACGAACTACTGCGAGCTCTAGCGGAGGAGCTTAACCACCAAGAAGCGTTGGATGCCAAAGTGATTATGGACTTTTCACAGCCTACTCCGGTAATGAGGGTCGATCGTGGACCGAGTGAGGTTGAAAGTCAACCGTCGGCGTTAGCTTCACCATCCCATCCACCGATGACGTACGTTCCAACAAAACCGCCGCATAGCTATCCACTGTATCCGATAGCGGAGATCCCCGTGAAACCGGCCCCAATCCCGGTAGGACCTGGTGAACCGGCCAAGATCGTTATAGCCAGCAGTACGTTGCCGCGAAACTTTCAACGACCTACGCTGGCGGCACCGGTTGGAATGAGTGGTCTTGCCGTACCGCCGGACGCTATATCCGTGCATCAGATCAACAAGTTCATCCAGTGTAGCAACAATTTGGGCACAAACTGCAATACCAACATCGATGACAAGGTGTGCCCCAAGCAGCTGTTCCATTCGGCCGTATCGTCCGTCGAGGGTCAGGGTGTGGTAAAGGCACTGACGGAGGATTTCGCCAACATGGGCACGCTGGTGTGAGCCCAAAGACAGGGAGAGGGCGCATTTGCAAACAATTTTCGCAACCAAATTGAACCGAAACCGAAGAATAGGCATCGCACTGTAGATAGGATGGAGAAAAAAAAAATGCGTTTGCAATTAAAACAAAAAAACCACATCACATAGTCGCGAATAACAAATCCAAGTATCATGTAAGAATCGTAGAAAAATGTATCATTGTCGATTGTATTTTTTCCCACTAGCCTTTATTTCCACACAACGAGTTATTTTTGTTTAGAGCTGTATTTTGTTGTTGTTTAGCTGTAGGCGAGAAGATTTGGTGTATATTTTCGTTTACTGCACACAGGATAGCGTGTCGTTTGCTCGTACCGTCCAGCACAGGGGTTAGGCCCCCTTGCTGCGGCTAGTCAAGTGGTAAGATTTCAATGCATTTGTTTTGTTGGTTTTGTATTTGATGTTTTCTTCGACGATCGGAAATGATGAGTTGAGAATAAGGGCGAAGAAAATTTTAGCTAAATGGAGGATGGAAATATATACTGTTACCTCCAGAGTAAGATTTACAAAACCAATTACACTTGAAAAGTGCGGGGAAAAGGGAATGATGAGGGAAAAAGAGAGATGGACGTACGAGTGGTAGAAGCAAGCGAATAACTTAACCAAATAAACACGTTCAATACCATATTTATAAAAAATAAGGCTCAATGAATCATGGCTTATTTGATAAAAATGATGAAACATTAATTAAAACTGCAATATTCAAGACTAATATTCGACGTTATGAAAGAAGCCCATCCAAGAATAAAAAAATTGTATACATTTAGGCGCACACTACATACAAGGCGTTACATGTACCGCAGTGACGCGTTACACATGATTTCAATTTGTCGTTTACCAAATCTTACATACTTTTTATCGATGGATATTTTCATTCATTGAATTGCAACTTTTAGCTTTGAACGTTGCTCCAATTCATTGAAAATGAAGCAATGTAGCAAAGAAAGACATTTGCCATGTAAATCACACCATCCGGTTGGAGGCAAAAAAACTTTTCCCTTCTTCACTGTCTTGCACAGAATCTTAAAACAAAAATCGTTTAAATCGCTGAAAACTGTAAATAAAAGCTTTCCGTGTGGTGCGTTCTTCTTTTGTTAAAAGCATGAATGAGAGGGATGGGCTGTTATGTGATGGTGAATAAAAAAAACCCTTTCTCCATGCCTTGTTGCAGCGCATCAGTTGATCCGGAAGCCGTAATCACAATCCCTTCTGGATGGGGTGTAAACTTTCCCCGTTAGCGAGCGCGCGGAATGAAGAAGATGTTTGCTACAGACGATTGGGTCGCTCGGCTGGTAAACTCTTCAGCCCGGCAAATCGACATAAAAGACACATCACACTAGCTACGAAGGGGGCTGGAAGCAGGACGAGAGTGAAGTAACGCTTCAGCGATGTTTCGACAATTCTTTTCGCGCAAGAAATGAAATAAAAGTTGAGAAAAATGCCGCAAAAGTACGTGATTAGCATTGACAATCGCTTCGATGGGATGTGATTCTTTCTGCCCCAATCCGAGAAAGGAGCAGCTTTCAGCTAGAATCGCTGGGAAAACGATGGAAAATCCTTTCGCCAGTCGCATTAGCAAAGTGTGGTTAAGAAGGATACCAATAGTGAGGAACGCAAGTAAAGAAAAATCCACCAACCGTTTGCACAAATCCCTCGCAAACAACTGCAAGAATGCAAAGCGCTGGAGAGGTGCAAACTCACTGCTGTTGGGTTTGTTTTCTCCATGATTTGAGCTGAGTTTGTGTCTGCTGTCGATCGAAGGAGTGTTGAAGCATTTTTCGTAAGTATTTTGCGGTTGATTGTGAGTGGGTTTTTGTTTTATTTCAAATAACGTTGAGGAAGGGTCTTCCCAAAACGATGTGCTGCTCATCAAGTTTCATTGAATGGAACCCTTTTTTTAGGGGTGGCTTAGAAGGAAGCATTCGCAAGCGTTTGTCTAGATTTTGTTGATCGATCGTTAAAGCGCTCTCGGGGGTATTGACCAAAGATTCTAAAGATTCTTCAAATGAGGTTGTTACTTAAAAAGTATCAATCTGCGACGGTTTTGAATAAATGTGGATGGAGTAAAAGTACTTTTGTTGAGCGAATTGCATGCATTCAGGCGTTTTGTTTAAAAAGATGTTCCATTAATGTAGCTCATTTTAATGGAATTCGCAAACTACGTGATGGAGATGAGTTTGCTAATGTTTTATGTAAAATTATGCAATTCATACGATCTCGCTCATTCCTGTTTTATAAATTAGCATCTATTGAACCCTCTCAACGTCAGCAGACTGTAAAATTACATTCCATTTTGTAAATGCACACCATTTCGTACGCCACAAAATGTGTACATATAAATCCCACTGCACGACCAGCCAACGCAAAAGGCTTCCCAGTTTTGGCTCCTGTTCACTGTTCCCAAATATTAATTTATATTTCACTTCCATTTGACTGTCGTTGCTTCTTAAGCGGATTAAAAATTTTGATCTGATTGGCTTCTTGTACTTCCTTCACCCCGTGCTGGAGCTATTCGGTGCATACGAAATTGCTTTTCCCACTCAGAATGGACATCACTGGTGAGATGGGCAAGATTGTACGATTGTCCAAAGGCCAGGTGGTGCAAACCAAAAAAAAAAAAAAAAGGGGGAATCCCTTTAAGGGGTCGTCTAACCGATTAAGGATCCGAATGCGATGGAAAACTTTGCCGTCGAATGACATTTTTCCAGCACAAAAGCGTACGACAAATTAATAGATTTTGGAGAGTAAAGTTAGCCCGTGAAGTCGCGATTGCATCTAATGGTCATGAAGTTTTTTTCGCTGAGAAAAGGATTGTTTTTTGTTCCTCCTCTGTCTCGCTTACCAAAAAACGCGCCGAACACTCTTCGTTGATTATGAATGCAAATCTAAATTAATAACATTTATCTCGTTCACATTTTCCATCTATTAAGCGTTGTTCTATCGTGCGCGCTTTGCGTGGGCCAAACTCGAGATAGAAATATTCACACATACTCACACACACTCACCAATAAAGGGGTTGCTTCATGCTTGCCTTTCCCTCTCCTTATTTGCTGCACAACTCGTTCGTGCAAAGTTGTCCATTTTCCGACACAGCACCTTTCGAGGAGGTAGGAAACTGGCCGAACGTCCTGGATGACTGGGTGGCAATGTATGCATGTTATGGGTACTGAATAAATTATCATTCGACACTGGCAGTGTTGCCAGCGTGTAGGGTAAACGATCACTGGAAGAATGGGGACTGGGCGAAGACGAGATCACCCGCAGGGTGCTGGAATCTGGGAATGTTTTCGGCTGTTGAACAATTCACTCTCACCCTCGCACTCACAGTGATGAAACATGAAACACGCTGGCAACACGGCCACTGGCAAACATTTTCGCAATCCCTCCGAAGCGTTATCGCTGTATGTTTGCTACCGTCGTTTTGTGGGTGTTTTTTATTTCACTTTCAGCCACGGAAACAATTGCGGTATGATTGTAGGGAGCGTAACGATTGGCCCGTGCAGGGCAGGTTTTGACGTTTATGTATGAGATTAACATTAATTTGTGCTGCGAAAATTTGTTTTAAATAATGAATTCCACAACTCTTTCGTTCCCGCACAATGGGTGATGATGGATTTGGATATTGTATGCCTAAAAAAACGAGGAAGAAAAAAAAACAAACGAGTAAAATCCAATCCCGGAAAAGCGGATTGGGTGTGAATCCGATATGAGTTATGATGATGATGATGTATGCGGGCGATGTTCAATTTTTTTCCTCGCTCTCGTCCAACTTGTTCGACAACCGGTGGGAATGTTGTAGTGGTTTTTCTTTGCAGGCGCTCGAGCTGCATGTGTGGTGTGGTCGATTTTTCGTTTTACCTCACTGTAGTTACGTTTCTATCGTTATTAACGGTCGATTTTTCCTATCCACTCATATATGTTTTTCAAATTCATTTTTTTTGTGTTTTTGCTGTTTTCGTTCTACCGCAGTGCAAACATTTCAATCTCCTGCTCACGCGTGGCACGTCAGCGTGCTGGTTCTGGATGACTGGTTGGGTCGGTATTGGATTGTTGGGCAAACATCACTGTTGACAGAAGAGGTCACCTAAGCGGGGCGAGTGTGGGATGGGGGTGTGGGGTGAAATTTGAAATTATGCACACGTCGAAACTGTGATGACGCAGCCGTTTGTGCCCGGCATTTGGCTGTGCTCGGGCTCGGGGAAAACAACAAACATTAGCGATTTAATTTCCTATCTAGTGTTGTGGTTGGTTGGATTTTCCATGTCGGGGTAGGGGTCCAGGAGAGGTGCAGGATTGAGGCGCCTGGGATGAATTATTAAATTTTGACTAGCGTGGGAAAATAGAAGTTTCCAATGAAGCTGTGTCTCAGTGCGCTGTTGAATCTCGTTTTGCTTTGTGTTTGACTATGTTATTTTCAGCCCGAAAATGTGGGAACGTATGGTGGCTTGAATTAGCCAAAGAAAAATAGAAACTTTTTGCTTGTTTTGGTGTGATTTTGTGAGCAGAAGGAGCACGCCGATCTGGCAGATTAAATGGTGTACGCGAAATATTTGAAATGTTTCAAAATGCTTCAAACTTTGCTCCTAAATGTATGCAATTCATATGTTTGAGCGTTGTAAGCGTTAAAGAAAGCAAAGAATTGTTTTTTATACTCTTATATCGTGAAACTTTAAGGTAAATAATGGTCTATTACTTTCAGTACGTTTTTTTTTTCAAGTGTGAAAGAAATAAAGCAGTAGCTTTAAAAGTTATTCAAAGCCCCTTAAATTTCTCCGTCCTCGCACTATAGAAGACAACAGCTTACACCCTCCCAGTCCAACCAATCATCAATGAAACGCATCTCGCCGATCGCAATCGGAAAACAAAGTGCGGGATTAATTGACCGTTACCGGATATCCGACCCTGTTACGCTAGACTCTCATCCTTCGCAGCACCGAAAGGATCAGCCAACTTTGACAGCTTCAAATCCAGTTCCGGTAGCTTCCTGAAAGCTTCCCCCTTAACAACAAACCCAAAGCCAGACGCTCGGCGTGTGTACGGGATTTACCGATTACTAGCTCAAACCACCAGGCGTGGTCGTGGGTGGCCGTTTGTTTAATGGCACAGTTAGCATTTCGATTGGTTTCTTATTTGATTTCTATCGGTTGATAATCGGGAGGCGGACAGTCGAAGCCAGTATAACCTCACTGACCGTAGTAAATCCGCATCAATAAATCGGACACCCAACTCCCCAACCCTCCTGCTCTAAAAGTGTTCGGCCAAAACGATGTCATGTCTTTCTGCTAGCAGGGATTGAGCAATCCCTTCCAATGCGATAAATAATCATTCGATCGTAAAAGGGAAGATTACTGGCGTGCAATGAAGTACCGGCAGCGTCTTGAAGAAGTCGGAACGGAAAACTTTCACCAAAACGAGGAGCTGGATGGATTTTCCATCGAATTGACCACGCTATCGGTGTTTCGTAGTTCGTTGTTTATGAGAATTGAATTGGCTTTTTTTTCTATACTTCAGGGAACAGGGATTACTGCTAAGTGGCTGCTGCTTAAAGTGGCGCTTCCAACAACCAATAAGATGCATTTGGATTTCGGGTTTTTTTGTTTTAACTAGTTTGCTGAAGGTATGTCACATGCGGCATGATTATTGCTACCAGCACTATACCAAATATCTCACAACTTCCCGGCAAGCATTCTTCGCGCGTGAGCTTAACCCTCCCGTAATCCCGTACCAACTATTTATCGGATCGAAAGAAGTGGTTTCGGCGGCGGGTTGATTTTATTGTTTCACTCCAGGCTCCACATCTCCTGTTGCTTGCTGGGTACTGAAGTTTAGCCACAGCTTTTTTCCAGGTTTTTGAATGCGAAAGTGCAGTTGGGACTTGTGGGAAGGTTTTTTGTTGTTACTTCGCTCTTTTCTACGTATTCGGTGTATGGAGACGGCCGCTTAAGAAATTGCTCTGTGCTGGAGCGCGTGCAACTTTGCCGAGCGTGCCTTTAACTTAGCGAAACACGAGACACTTCCCCGGGTGCGTCGTCATACGTGCCGTGCAAGGATGACAGCCAAAACAGCGGGAGCAGCGAAAGAAAAAAAAATGAAAGAATATATATCCTATCAGAAGATTTAAAAATCTTCCAACCGGAAACGGTAAACTTTTTCACTCCCATTCTTATATCTAGCTCGAGTCGAGTTTTTTTTCGTTCGCTTTCTTTGGTTTCGTGTTTTTTTTTTGTGCGAATTTCTACCGTTTGAAACTTACCTTTAGGTTCAGGTTCCCGCTTTTTTGAGACAAGGCGTCTGCTGCTTCTATCTGGAGCTTCTCTAGCAGGAGAAAAAAAAGAAAGCTACCGAAGATAAGCGACTCGATCCAGCGGTATTGCTTTCTCTCGACCGTGTGTGAGGAAGGTTCTAGTTACTTCTTTGCACGATACCATGTAAAGGACACCCACTTCAGATCGCACTTCAGGTACTGTGCTCCCTGTGACCGGCAGCCACGAGCGGTAAGATGAAATCGGAATCAGTTTCTTTGAAAATTGTTTCTTTCCGATTTCGTGCGGTGCACCGTTGCACCGGTACGACTCCCATCGGATGGGTTATGGTGCTTTTGAGCTACCGCAAATTGGAGGGAAAAATGGCGAAGAATTTCTGTACCACCTTTACCGTTCGCTGTGGTGTTCCTTTTTGGAAGGGGTGAAGGGTTTTTTTTTATACTTCGTCTTTTTGGTCTCCCGCAAGCGGTACAGTTTTATCTCTTTTCGATTGCATTGCAAGGGATTTGAGGATTTTATTTCAGCTTTTGTATGTGGGTGCGAGTGCTTCATATATTACAGATCGGTATGCAAGAAGGTTAGTTTTACTTCAACATCCACAAATTTGCAGTATATCAACGGTGTGATAAAATGTAAATCCTTGCCTGTGAACCTTAGAATAATTGTGTTGGTACTGGCTTAACGAAGCTTGTTTGTATGAAAGTAAATACATTTCATAAAAACAAGAATTTAAAAACAATTTATACACAACATCTAGAAGTTAAATTTGCAGTTTCAGGCCCTGTTGATTATTCAAATCATTTATTCCAGCGACAGGGTTCGCACTAATGCTCTTACCCTGCAATCCCGGAGAGCTCTGCGGGGATCATGATAGGGATTGGAGTAATTGTTTTTAACTAAACGTACCGTATCACGGAAACAACCAACCAAAAGGTGATCCAAATCTCCCAAGCGTCTAAATCTCCATTTTAATCCAATCTTCAACCTTACGACGCAAACGTTACGTTCACCGGCCGGGCGAATGGGGCTAATAATCCACCCAGCACGTTCAGCTCTTCAGCTTAAATCCTTCTGCAGTAATTCGTTCGTACCCGTATGCGTATCATTCTGCTGGTCAACCTTAGAGGCTTCTGTTGCAAAAGGTGCATCCAGCAAATGGAAACCACAAGCTACACTTAACAGAGCCTGCTGTTCCATTCCTTGCTTCCTGAGCAGTTGCAAGCATCGGCAAGCTGGTCTTGATTCTATTCCAGAACGGTTTTCCCTCTATTGCTACGCAGTACAATAGCAGATTAGCATCATATCGATGGGAAAATTTGGTTAATTCCTAACCCTTACACTATTGCTCAAGCATCGATTAGAAACTCTTGGTGCAATTTAACCCTTCTCTGCTAGCGCTCGTTTCTAATGCAACGGTAAACATGTTCCCAGTCGAGATACAATGAAAGGACCTTCAACAAAAAAAGCCACTCATGGTCTTGGTAAAACACTTTCAATGCTCTCTCTGTGTCTTTTTTTAAAGCATCCACTTTCAAGGTATTGAGATCTTTGTTTTAATTGGCACTATACGACCGAAAGCCTAAAATTATCCACCGTCAGAAAATCTACGCAACAAGAGAGTTCTCAACACACTCGAGCCGAAAGGTTTCCGACAAAAGACAAAGCCTCTTACACACGACACCTTCCCGGGGGTTCCCGTACTTGACCACAATATCTATAAACATTTTCCGAAATTTCCAGATTGACCAGTATCGTTCGTTTTAATCGGATGCCTCGAACTGTGATTGTGAGGCTCTATCGTTGGCTCAGCGAATGAACCCAGGTGAGCCGATAGCAGTTGGAGAGCAGTTGAAGAGTGGGAGAGTGCAAAACCGTACTCAGCAGGAGAAATGATACCAATCAAAGCTCAGCTCTGTCCCGGGACGACCCAAAACGAGTGGTAAGATGCGTATAATTATGCGGTCAGGTTGAAATATTAAACCCTCTTGAATAGCAATGTGCTTTTTCCTGGTTTTCGGTCTTCGAACAGAGGATTGGAGAGCACATGTCGCCTCTAGTGTGGGTGAGTTGACCGGTAGTGGTTGAAGCTTGAACCACAAGGAGATAGAATGTGTGACGCCTTTTGCTTGAATGTAGCGAAAAAGGATGTACACCGTTGGTAGTAGGACGGGAATCGACGGCGTGTCTGTTGAACGACATGCTGATGTTACAGTTTCTTTTGCGGTTTTTTCGCCCCCCCCCCCACCCCCAGTGAGGTGGTGGATTTTTGTGCTGTCGGTTTTGTGACAAGGCAAAGGCAAATTCTTGTGTGGCATTCCCGTTGACTAATGCCATCGAATAATTGTCACTAATTGTGATCCGTTTGTTACTGGGTAGCCGTTTCTGGATGGAATGGACATTTGGATGTGGAACTAAATTGTTCCTTCGATGGTATATGGTGAGGCAAAAGTAAATGAATGACTTGAAATGAATTTTTTTTATAAAAGTTTCATACAGGAAGACTATTCTGGAATAAGTACAATGGTTTTATTTAAGCTGGAAGTAGATTTTCGATGCATTTTAAGCAGTCAAGTTGTGTAAATATGGTTTGTGAAGAAAATATCACAACGTTTACATAATTATACATAAAATCTCCAAAGGAAACGTTAAATGATGAAAGGCAAATTATTGCCAACGATTAAATTTGCACATGACATGGTCATGCATTTTGTTCCACGAGTTTGATGCTGTGTACCAAAACCACAAGCCCTCCGTTCACTGCATTCCAACAAATGCATAATTGATCCTTAGTTGCCGTAGCTTCTCTCATGCAGCTACTGTCAGCTGTAAGAAACAAAACTATTTATCACCGGTTAACTGGAACGATGAAAGTGCTTGCCTTTGAAATTGATGAACACCGTATTTTTTGTGCGTTATTCCCCATTTTAGCCCTGAAAGTGCGTACATGCTTCTTTTTTTTTGAATCCATAACCTTTTTCGATCGAAATTTAAACTGATTGCTGTATCAAAATTTTGGGCTCCCGGTTTTTCACAGGCACATTTAACTATGTTTTCAACATTTGTTTCTTTTTGTTTTGAGTGAAGATTAATTTGTTCGGCTGTGAGCATTTTTGTGCTGCATTTGCTAAAGCCATCGATGTTCGCTTTCAGGGCCCGAAAGCCGGTGCGTATTTCAGCTCTCTCTCTCTTTCTCTTTACTTGGTTTGGGAAATGGTTTTGGGTTTGGCTCAGAGATTCATGGCGAAGGCTCAAAAATTGACCAACATAATCGATGCCTCTCGAACGCCAGTGAACAGCAACGCGGGCAGTTTATTATCGTTGCTGCCATGCTAATGCAAAAAGCTTGACCGTGTTGGTGCGAAACTGAAGAGGGGAACCATTGTGAGGGGTCAGTTTGTACGATGAATACACACAAAAAAATAGTTCAAAATCCTGATTTCCTATCACGAACACATGGCGAGGGCCTCTGTAGCCCATATAAAGTACGGTATAAGCATGGCCGAGGGGGTTGCATTAACAAGAAAGTATGAAATGGAGCGATGGTGGAGGATGCGAAACGAACAAACGCTACATTTTATTGGACAGATTTTCCAATTTTACGGATCAACGAGTTTTTTTACGCTTCCACGCTCGCGCACCGGATGAAGTAGTTTCTTTCCCGCTCCAGTGTCCAGTTTTCCACACTGCACAAGCAGGGAGTGGGGAGAGTGCAGATCATCCCCCTATTTTCCGGCTGTTCGCTGGCTGAGGATCATTGGATCTGGAGGCTTCATTTAGCAGAAAATTATTTGCTGCAGTGTTGTTGTGGAGGATTTCTTTCTCTTGATGTTTTAATGATGCTTAAAGCATTAGAACACTTGGAAAGCGATGTTGTTCAAAAATGCAGTTCGAAGTAGACGGATCGATTATTGTTACGGTGCATTAAAAACTACGGAAGGGGTGTTTTGGAAAAATGTTCAAAAATAGATTAAAAAAATACTCAAACTTGTGCAATATTGAAGGATGAAATAAGTTAATATCTTGAAATAATAGTACATGATGGTAATAAGACAATAAAACCTTTAATGTATCACATTTTGCATAACTTCAGGGGCTTAGTAAATGGCTCTATAAAATATTCCCATTTCTACCACAACATATCTATCTTCTATCATATTCTTACCATTTAAAGCCTAAATACTAACTTGTGATACTGAAGTTCATTTTTGCTGGCTCTAATCGATGATCAAACAAAACAAAAACACAACCTACACGAACATGGGAATTGATTTATTGGTTGACCTTTTGTGGTTTGTGGTTATGTTTCGGTTTAATTTTGGGACCATTCCCCCACCCCTAACAAACCACTATGTTAAGTAGCCATTTGCATGTAGGGCATTTTGTTTTTCAACTTTCCTTTTTCGCTCTAGCATCAATCCTTACGGTGTGGTTTCGGGAATGGAGAAGCAGGAATGTAGAAGAAAAAAAAACCTTTTCCCGTGGTTCCCGGGAGCGGAAAAGTGGTTGTAAATTTTATGACACCTCCTAGGGTTTCGTTCCAGTTCCCTGCCATTTTTGTTTGTCTTACGGAAGGAAAAGTCACCGGTTCGGTTCGTTATGTGCTGATGACATGGGGGTGGCAAGAAGATGTTCCTTGTTGGCACGAAGCGACGAAGCAAATTGCAGTCAATCGAGTGGCGGTGACCTAAACGAGAGCGTGCTCCCTGTTTTACACCATGCCGAGCCTAGTTGCAATGTTGGAATGAAAGGAAGTAAAAATCATACAAACAAAAAAAAAAAAAACAAAAAAAAAGGACTCCAACAAAATGAAGCATTTGTTTTCGGAAACGGACTGTTCTACGTTTTGTTTTCCTACGCCCGTTGTTAGTGGGGTGAATCGCTGTCCGTCTTCCCTCATGCTGCTGCTTTTTCAGTTTAAAATTATTCAAATAATGTTTTTATTAGAACCTATTCCACGGGGTGGGTGGTAAAAAAGACGACCTACAAAAATGGTAACCAAACAGGAGGAAAGGCAAATGCGAGCGAGCTTCTAGGGAAGAAAAGTTAAACATGGAAATTCACGTACGACCAAACGGTGCACCGAATAGGGCAGGTTGGCCCTTGAAAGAACTTCGACGGTCGGGAGGACTGGGGAGTGGGTGGCGGTTTCTCTTTCATGTGATTATTTGTGCTGGATAATGCACGTGGCACCGTGGATTATCCCAGAACTACACCGACACCACGAACCAGTCGTACATCATACACCGGGAAAGTGGACTGGAGAGAAGGAACGAATGGTTGGTTGGTTTATGCAATCACAAGTCACTCGATGTGGTACGGGGCGAAAGAAGAAGACGGTCCAGGGGAGGTTAGAAACATTTTAATTTCAGATTCATATGTGAAAAGAAATTTTCTCAAATTTACGCCAGCAGCTGGACGAAATGTTGCTCGTTTCGTTGTGTTGTGCTTCAAAGGGGTCGTTTCCGCCGGTATGGTGAGGAATGGGAACGTTATACCGACGAGAAATATTAACGGCTTGTTATTGCATGCTAAGGGTGGAGTGTTGTGTGTACCTTTTCAGGATGCATTGCATGTGCAGAAAGTGTTCAGACTGGGCGATGATGCGCTAGTTCAAAGCGCAATGTTTGATATTTATGTGAGCGAGTCTTTGAAATTGAATACGATTTTTTTTTTTCAATTCAAATGTTGATTGGAGTGAATTTTGTACAAAGGGTTTTTTAAGTCGGGTTTGAAAGTATGGATCTAATGGATCAACTGAATGGCAATGGTTTTAAAAATGGAATTTTTTTAAATACAAACGTAACATGTTAGACATTTTGTCGATTTACAATAAACATAATTACCTTTAAACAGTGAGCAACAACATTAACTACAATTAAACGATTTAAAACATTCAATTAGAGCATTAGAGCTCGCAATACTAGTTTTCTTAACAGCTGCTTCCTTAACTCAACAGCAGTTAATGTTCCTCTCTAGTGCAATGTAAATAAATCCCTCAGTAGCTAGCTCATTACCATAATCAACTCAAAGCTTCCCGTCCACAAAAGATACCATATGGCAACAGGATTCAGTTGAAAACTAGTTTTGCCCCGATACAGAAGCTTATACTTTTCAAAGAAACAAAAAAAAAGGCACTAGTACCCAGTGTTTCTTGCTTTTTCTTCAACAGATTGCATTCAACGCATCTCTTAACCATCTTTTCATCCCTTTTCGAGAGTTAATAGCATGACTGGCTTCATAATCGTCTTAAACCGGATGGTTGGAGGCCACCTTCGTTAACTACTTCCAGCACCGTCGATGGCCATAGAAAGTTGAGCCGTATTCTTCACCGTAAGTATAGCGAGCCACTGCTTCGTCAACACCAGCCCACTGGGTGCTGCGAAATTATGCGCGAAAAGTCTTTAAAGTGTGCCCGGTTTTATTATTTTTAAATTCCCCTAGATTTAACCATCAGTATG
>KB683135.1:0-15623 GCA_000349165.1 Anopheles christyi | reverse complement strand
TTGAATATTGCGAATACTTCAGATGGTAAATGCCCACCTTTACAGACTACCTTTTTGCAAGAGCACAATAACAGTAAACAAAATATTCATCATTGAATCAATATGTTTTAATGTGCCTTTATAACGGGCCAAAGTAGAGTACTAGTTCAATTCTCATTAAACAATTTGTTTCGTTAAAGGACTGACTAATTGGCAAAATAAAATCAAGTAAGCTTGTCTCCGTTTACGCGGAAAAAGACGAAAAAGCTCGTTTATTACGCTGTTCCAAACACTGAAATCTACAACCTAACCTTTTTGGTTTTCCTAACCCGCTCAAACGCAGAGCTAAGTGTAAATAATTCGTAATTTATTTCATGTATTCGAAATTGACACACCATCCGTTGTTTCATTTTGGAAAGTAAGGCCTGTTCTTTCGTGAGTATGTTGGTCATAAGATTAAACCAAAAGCACTCCATCGACAGGACACAATTTCACACCGAATAAAAGATTCATCCGGGCGAATGTTGCCATGGTGCTGCTTACAGAATTCTTCATGGATTGCTAGCAACAAAAAAAAATAGCAACAGTAAAAAGAAAAGGGGAATGGATATAGTTCACTCGGTGTCGCTGTCCTGCCGCTTGAGTTAGTCGTTTGATTCCTTTTAAGATAATTGAATTCCAGTCCATTTAATTTCACCAGTCAACGGCTACTTCCCGTAGCAGTGGCTGCCAGCTTCCTTTACGAGTTTGGATTTTTTTTTGAATAAGATTTTACTTCTTTTTTTTTCTTCTAGCCTTAAATTGGCGCTAACCTTTGGCAAGTCGCAGCTAAATCTCAGACAAAATCGCCAAAACCCTGTCTGAAGATTACCTGCCTATACTATTCCTTTAGAGAAAGGACAGCGGATGTTTTGGTTTCACGAAACTTGTGTCCTCTCAATTTAATTAACTCTCAATCAGGGTTTCAACTTTTTTTTTTGTCTTTCTTTCAAAAGTTCAGGTGATGTCAGTTTTTTTACAAAACATAGCTTCAGCGTGGTAATTAATCAGGGTTCAAGGTACCTTAACAGCGCTGAAGGTCAAGGGACTTGTTTTTTTTTCGCGTTTTTGACTACGTTTTCCCCATTTACAAGCTAATGGAGTCCTTTAATTACCATTATTACATAATCTTCCTGACTAAAAGGAAGTGATAGAACAGAAAACGTTATAAAAAAGCCGCGATCTTGACCGGAAGTAGCGCCACGTGATGTGGTTTTTATCTGGAGAAAAGACTACTGTTTTCACATTTATTGCAAAGAGAACATTTAGGGGAGCAAATCGGATGGAACTAAATCGAACAAAAAACTGCTTTCAACTGTACAAGGCCACCGCGAATGGCACGAAACGTCTGGTCTCTTATCTGTTCGCGAAGAGTTATCCAACGATTCAAGTGCCTCGGAGAGCGTGTCACTCGATAGAGTTTGTCCTCAATGTGCTCATGCCAAAGTGGTCCTCTTGACGATGTTGATGATAGAATGGGGACGCAAATCGGATTCGGCAACCGAATCGACGTTGAGCAACTTCAACAAAAAAAGCTCAAGGGTTGAAGAGTTAAAAAGAGGATATTTATAAGAGCAAACCATCAAATCGATGAATTAAATAAACAGAAAAATACGCTTCGTATGATTGCTGATGAAGTTTGGCTAGTGAAGCACAGGTTGAGTGCCTAGGGAAAGTGGTTGACTACAAAGGTCAAAGATACTATAAAGGTACGGACAGCGTGCATAAAATGTTGGCCTGCTAAGTGGTTGAAGAGATTTATAATTGAATTTGATATAGGAAATTTCCTTGACGAAAAGTAAAACTATACATTCTGTCTGTTTTGCACCAATTTTTCAACAGTAGGCAAAAGTTAAATTTGTGTTAGCGAGACGGCTCATTTCAAGACAATTTAAAAAAATCACCAGTCGATGGAGGACTAATAAGTTTGATTTTGTTTTATTTCGTCTTAAAATCCCCATTTTTGAAATCCCCGCACATCTAAAGAATTGCTTGGTTTTAAAATCTTTAAACATAATTTGACTTATTTAACAAGGCACTTTATTCAGTTTATCGCATATTTTACAGTTCATATAAGGTCAATTCATAAGTCTATAGACCATTTTATTATTAAGGAAAATAATATAAAATATGTTTTCTCCGAGTTAAGTACCATCGAGAATTAATTGCAAGTTGAGGCCACAGTTTTCAGTTGTCTTTACAATAATTTATAGTCTTTACAATAATTTTTTAAGTGGATATTGTGCTAAAAAGTTTGAACGCTTCAGTTTGAAACACGCAAAATTTCATATAAACTTTGTATTTAAATGAAAAAGTACATTTATTAAACCATCAATTTTTCTATCAACAGTTCGGTTTAAATATTTCAAAAACGATAACATACAACATAGCTACATCACAGCTGTTTTACACCTTCAACAAAACAAACAAAGCAATAAACTAGTTCGCTATTATTACAGGGTGTCATCCTGTTAAACGTACAATAACATATCTCACTTGTACAACAAACAGAACCAACTTTACATTTAAACATGACATTTGCATCAACACACCGCATCAACATTAAAACCAACATTACTATGTTTATGCATGCCAACGTGTCATCAAACCATACTTGTCGCTCTCTCTCGCTGTGCCTACTTTACATTTTATACTAATTTCACAATTTGCTCTTGCCACACCTACTACACAATGCAATCAGCCAAAAGATTTCCCCTTCTCGCCTGCATCACACTCACTTAACGTGTCATTTCTGATGAGCATAACGCCCCCGGCCGCCCCCAGCCATAATATCCGGCCTAACGCAACCTAAGCAAAATACATCTAGGGCGAGCTCGAACGAAGTTGTACATGTGATAATAATAAAAAATCCACCCTTAAAATTCCACTCACACCCACTCACGCCTACAAAGCGCTACGTTCAAACGAAATTTTATGGAACCAAATATTTACACTTCATTGAGTTAACATCTTCGAAGACCCTCCGCAACCAAACGTCTAGCCTGACGTGTTACCTTCAGAGCAGTGAATCCTTTTTTTTCGTAGCTATTGTTGCTGTTGTCCTGGGCGAACAAGATTGGGATACATAAATATCCCATCTATAATGGTGACTGCTTGTATGGTGTTGTTGTGCATTGCTTTTCTCCTTGTTTTTTCGCTCGCAGAGGCGAACCGAGATCCGCTTCAAAAGCTTACTGGTTTTGCTCTGCGTTATCTCTCCGAGGGTTCCGTTTCATACCACGCATGAGTAGAAATGTTTGATTGAACCCACGTTCTTGTAATGTTGCGCGAGAGGCAACACCAGAGTGCGTTGGCCGGGAACAGATAAACACCTTGTGCGGTGTATATTTTTTAATACTCTAAAACACCATGCAAGGCGTCGAAAAATACTCCGATTGTACGAGAGTTTAACGTGTTTGCGTGGATGTTTCGGGTATTTATCGTGAGGGATATTCCAATTCAACTGATCGACATGCATCGGCACGCCAGCCAGACAGTCAGGATGTGCGCTTCCTTTTGATGGCACGCAAACCAACGTAGCCATTATTGACTCACCGTCGTGCGCCCGGGGTCGTAAATATGGTGGTACGGTGACACATTATGATAGCTACGGGTAATGATGATGTTTCGCAATAAACTCAGCCACCAACCATTACCACTCGAATGCGCATTTTATGTTGCGCTGATGGATGATAGAATTGCGATTACCGGAAGGAATAATGATGCGGGAAATGGATTTTTCTCTCGCTAAACCACCGGCATTGGTAGAAATCCCACCACTGGGAACGAAATTGACTTCAGCGATGATCTTTTTAAAAAAAATGAAGTCTCTGGTTTTAGCTTTTGCTGTGAAAGTACATAGAAGTTAAGACATGGTGCGAAACAAGGGGAATAAAAATCTTGTCTCCAAAAGAAAAATACCATTAACCGTCTCATCGGTGAAACAAATGGAACAAACGAGACTCAGAGGAAATTTAAAATCCTATCATTGTGCTGAAGAAAATCCTTTTCCGTTGTGGCAGTCAACCATTGCCTGTCGTTATTCGCTTTTCCGTTTGCCTTCTTCGGTTACTACTGTTTTGCACTTTTGGGAGGCAATTAATGTCATGCTTGATGACAAACGGGTCGAACCAACGGAGGAAGAAAATGTGAATCGTACACACTGTACCGGCACTGTATACATCATTTTAGAATAAAGAAGGATGAAAGAGAAAAAGATCAAAAGTACTTGAAAATAAAGGTGAATATCGAAATGGGAAAAGAGAGCAGAAAAAGTTGTTAAAAAGCATTCTTTTAAACTTTCGTCGTAAAAATGCACCAAAAACAAAAGGGTTATGTGTGAAAAGTCGTTAAAATGACTGCAAAATAGCGCGTCGTAATAATGAAGCCGAACAGTCATTAAAATGAGGCAAGCATTCATAACGGTTGACGTCAGATTTGTACTGTAGCGAGTAGTGCAAAGAAATCATCGATTTTTTTAGTAGAAATTTAGGATTTAAAGTAAGCTAAACTGATAAAATGGCTAGAATGGACCTCTAGTGTTTGTTAAATATTATTCAAATCAAAGTCAAACTCTGATCATGAAGTATGTGACTTACACTGTATTTCAACGAATATAGCAAGCAAACTGTTTACAATTATGAATTACAAACTTTGCATAAATATTTCTTTGAGGAATTTATTTTAATGACCTCCTCTTAACTAATTTAACACTAACGCCGTCCTGAAAATTTCATTTTGTTGAGGATCTCATGAAATAAAATGGCATACGATCGATAGCACACTTCGGAAATCCTGAGACGATCAAGCACTATGCACAATGTGCATTAAAATCATTGACAATAACAAAAGCATCGTATATAAATATATTATTAAAACCAACGCAAACTGGAAGCTGATCACCTCGATAGAAAACAAATTATATAAACATTATGTCCTTATTCCAACAGTTTTGGCTTGGCGTGTTAAATTTCTTAAGTAGCCTAGAAGCAAACCGAGACAAAGCCCTGTGTAAAATTAATTTAGTCTTTCTTAGAACTTGCCATGAAAGCCCAAGATTAATTTCACAGACAATAAATATTCTCACTGTTATGAAGAAAAGAAGCGCAAATTCCAATAAATCAATACAATCATTAAAAAAAAAAAAACAAAAGCAATCAGTTCTCTACATACATATGAAGAACAAACACTTCTTCTTTTCTTTTGTTGCTGAAAGGATATCGAAAAAAAAAACAAAGTAAACATCAAGAAAAACATCACTTAATAGTCGAAAAAAAGTCACATCAGCAGACTTTTCTTCCAGCACGCGGAAAATGTCCATTCCTTTGCAAAAGAGGATCACTTCCCTTGTAAGCCAAGAAATAAGTAAGCCGTCTACCGAATGCTAACGCAATCCAATAATTCCATCACTTGCTTTCTTTCCCAAGGTGCCTGTGCCTGACGACAAAGGTTCTGACGGCAGTGTGCAAATGATGAGAATGAGAAAAACAGGCCATGCCGATGGGATTCGGTTTCAAGGATGAGAATTCTTTTCACTGATAATGGTAACAACAACAACAACAACAACAACAACACCATTCAAGCTCACCTTTAAAATTGTAAGTAGAAAGGATCAACCGGTGTGTGCAAGTGTGTATCTGTGTTTGCATGGACCTTGTATAACAAGCGCTAGGCTAAAAGAAAACACCCTCTGCTTCACGAGCGCAAATACTTGCTCTAGCACGCGAAAAGAGCGAAACAGATCAAGCAGCCGCTGGATGAGCATCAAACGCCACCATGTCAGCGTGCGAATGGTTCAACATACTTGTGATTGTTACCCTGGAGGATGCTTGGATGGGTATTTTTTACATGACTAACTTTTTCGCTGACTGGCAGATTTTATTCACCTTTCGTAGGATGAAAAAAGGGCCTGGTCGTGGCTTTGAGAAATGTAAAGCAGCAACTCACCACCGTTACAGTAGACACTAGAATGGGCACCTCCGTACGCTCTGTGCTCGGTGCGAGATTGGTTCTACAAAGGAGACCGAAATACGGGTACTGAGACACGCTGCAACCACGCACGCTGGATATTAATCCTAAAGCAACATTCAAAAGTGCTAGCGAATGAACTTTTGCCACACATCATACCCAGTCTTCACTAGCATGTGATAAGCGCACGAGTGGAAAGTGTTTTTTCAGTGCACGTGGATCGCCTTTTTTCTGAATGTGTATTTGTGGATATTATTTTAGCATTTGCCCTTATAATACATAATTTCATTAGCAGGTTTTTATGTATGTTATATTATTTTGTTGATTTTTTTTCCTATAACATATTTATGGAAAAATACATGCAGCATCGTCATACCACAATCTTCATACACAATTGTGGTAACAATGTTACTTCCTATGCACACTCGTTTTGTGAAATATTTTAGGTTCATACTGCCCACGTATCATTCAGGGTTTTCGGGTGCATCATTTTTCTCTTTTATTTTGTTTTTAAAATTACAATAATCAACCCGTCCAGCATGATCGTTAATACCCAGCTTATTTCCTTTAGGAAACGATGCATACTTACAAGATAGAGGCAAAATATACCAGTATCTAAATTTAAAAAAAATTAATGAAGTTAATGTGGCCCATAAATGCGCACTCCCTTGTGAAAGCTACTAAAATGTTTTGTCGGTGTTTTTAAAATGTTTGAATATTGTGCTAGTTATTTATCATCGTAGTGTAAAGAATCCAAAAGACCATCAAGACCGAACCAGATCGATATACATCCGGCCAGCCCCTCCTCTGCAAAGACTGGCTATCCAGCTGCGAAAAAGTCTCGTAAACTTGTATAGGCGAATGTCGTCACGCCAAAGAAGAAGATGGCTTATTTGAATTTTGTATTTTTAAGCAAAATCACATTCGACACACATTCGTTACGATAAAACTGTCTGTTTCACAGAAGTTTGAAGTTATAGTAAATTTTATACAGGTTTGTCCTTTGTTAATTATCGCATTTGCAGTTGTTTTCCATCAGTTAATTAAAATAGTAAATAAGTTTCTGAATTAAAATGTATAAATACTTTCTGAGCAGCAACACTGCTCCGTGTTATTGATGGCACATTTTATTGTTAATTAATTTTATTGTTTAGTTTTTTTATGTAAAGATTGACTTTTTTCATTGCGTAAACCAAAAAATATAGTGTTTCATTTAATAAATGTCTTTTTTCGAATAAATAAAAACCAACAAAAGCTTGTGAAATTGTTGTATTTAAGCAACTTAACAACTATGGAAAGAACGATACTATTTTACCACGGGAGTATTGCTGAATTAAACGTATGAAATAATCCTTTTCTAAACGGATTCTCTCTTTATTTCTGATCTTCATTCAAGTATACATTAACTATATTAACAAGTGCACAGTCCATCTTTCTGTTAATTATGCCATAACATACCCCACGAGCATTGTCGGTTCGCATATTCGTAACATTATCGCAAATGTTAACGTTTGCGGATATCCAACTCGATTGAATATGCTAGTCACTTTCACTGTACGTTGTTTCTCCAGCAAAGAATCTCTTCCAAAACACGTGTACTCTTTCGGCAAAATAGACTCGAATCCAACGCAACCACCCAAACCGCATAAAACAGTAATAATATCAGCAACCGTTGTGTGGTTAGTATGATTCTACCAAACGCTTCTCTGCTTCATCATTCGACACCATCGGCTGGATGAAGTTCCAATTTGTGTCAGTTTTCCCAAACAGCAATCCACCGAGTTGACCGGGTAAGCTTTGACCTCGCACCAAAACAAGGTGAGCCCGCGTTGACAGGCCAAAGTGGAAGTTGCTCGTAGTGCGAAATTTGCCAAAGCCCGCCTATCAAAATGACGTGCTGTAGAAGTTGCGATGCTAAAAAATGGTTCAGTGCGTGGCGAAAAGTTGTTGGTTTTTGTGATTCCAGCGCAAACCGGCAAGGCGGGGAGGAATGAACCGACAAATCAGGCCGACGCGTATAATTGCTCCAAGTGGATGGACGTGCCTAGAATTTCTAATACCCGTCCCGCTGTATAGCTTCGTATCCAAAATCGAAACCTAAACGGCAATTGGGACAGCGAACACTTCCATGGCTCTGGGTTTCACTTGATCTAATTGAGAGAATCGAGATGCTTGGGGAAAGAATTTAGTATTTAACTTGTGGATTAGGGTGAAGGAAAAACTGATCGGAAGCGTGTAAGTGCTTTTGAAGTTTGATCCTGGAACAAGTGGATTCTTCGTGCTGAACCATTTCGGCGAAATTTAACCTCCTTAACTAGAGCTGTTTTAATGTGTTGTTTGTATTGGAAACTTTGTACAGACGTTTTTTACACACAGCAAACGATTTTGAACCCCGTTTTTTATCTGAAAAAGTGACTTAAAAAGAATGATTAAAATTCAGTGAAGCTAATTCGATTAGCAGAAATAGATGCGATCGGTCGAAAAGACAAAAAGCCACTCCGTTCTTCTTAAAAATACAAATTCATCTTTTCAAGAGTGATCTAATGTTGTCAGTTGTTGTGGTAACACATTAATTGCAAGATATTTCACGATTGGTTGGTGAAGAAAACAAAAACAAATAAATAAGAATTCAAAAAGTAGCTATTAATTCAATCAAATTTACAAAAGTACAATGCAGTGGCAGGCACATTCCACATTGTTATTTAACTAACTTATCATTGCATCAACACTTTTAACATTAATATTCCAATTAAAATAATCATTTCCATAGCATGATCGATACCAGGAACTTTGGAGAACGTATACTATTAATTATTATTATTCTCTCGTATAACTTCCAATCTCCTCGCGTTGGAACCAGATATTGTGTTTCATGTTTTTAATTATGTAAAGAATGATTAAACTGATATTTGTGTCACGTTTTTTCTTTTCACTGTCTCATGCATAATTTCCTTATACGCATGTATAAAATCTGATAGGGTTTTCGCTGGGTTTAATCCATTTTTCTATGAACATTTTCTCGTCTATTCGTACCAACAGCAATTGCAAGATTAATTAAAATCGTACAACAAATAATGATGAAAAAAACATTTTTTTTTACAAGGAATACAACCAATCACACATATACATATTGTAAAGCATACAAAAACCCCAAACTAAAAATATCAACCTGCACCAATACTAGTGCCAGTGATGTGGTAATTTAACGGACCGAAACGCTAATGAAGATAAACGGACTGCAATCCTAAAGCGCACAAAAAGCTTCATCATCATCATCATCGCCTTCATCCAGCTGGATGCAATCATACAAATGTACTCCAAAAATCTCCACCCCCATTCTTTTTTCACATTTGCTCACACAAAGTAACAGGATTTCCGATGAAAAGTGGCACACAATTTTGCCTTTTAGTAGCACTTTCCTTCCTTTTCTCGGTTTGTTCCGCTCCCGCCGTTGGCAAATGTTTGCTTGCCATGCGTGGGTAAACACATGTTGAGCCACCGGCTCGATGCTCGGCACGTTTCAATTTCACCTATCAACGGATTTAATCAAGCGTTCATCATACGTGGGCTGTAGTCCTGCGCCCTTGCATACACACACACACATACACACACACACACTCAGTCATTCAGTCGCAAATGGAAGTCTGTTAAATAATTGATCGCACATCCAACAGGCGAATGGCTAGTTCCACCCCGCGAATGCATTTGTTGCAATGACCGTACAGGCTGTGGTAATGGATCATTCATTGCAACAAAATAAAGCAAAGAAACCACGTCCATCAACTTACGGTTGGAATGAATAGAAGGGAGAGCTAGGTCTGGCTTTTAGTCAGAAAATTATTTCGCCCAATAGAATGACCAAGATCCTGGTGTGAATGATTTATAGAGAAAAAGTGAGCCACGTACCATCAATCTATGCAACATACTATGTTACTTTTGCATGAAAATCAGCACCATCATGACATATTAAATGAATGAACATCGTGAAGTTTAAATATAGCTAATAAAAAAATAAAAACAGAAAATTTACAGTTAAGGCAGTCAAGTATTAAAATTAAATTCGTACCAGTTAAGTATAATCAAAATCATTTTCAGAATAGGTATAAAAATATGTAAGCCTTTGATAATGAATCACAAAAGCAATAATTAATTTAAAAAAAAGAAATAAATTTGACATGTGCGAATGGATAGACTTACTGGCCCCTGTAAAGGCTGGACATAGTTCCAATTCCATACTGACTATCCGGCTACTATAGACTACTAAACTTGTATAAAGCCGGCATGTCTCCGCGTGGGAAATTTACGCAAAGAATGGAGACGAAGCTCATCGGGTTTGTATCATTTAAAAAAATCTATAAAAGAAAAACCTGATTAAATTGATTGATTTAGTCCTGAAATCATTATTTTAAATAAAGGTCAGACATTTATTTGGCACGGAGCAGAAAAATCAATTCCTACATACAACAATTTCTGTAATTTAATTATTATACGTGTGAAAGTATCCTCTGAAACAATAACATATTTTTTAGATGGTGTTTAGCTATACTGCTTCATTTCCACTGTAAAAGTGTATTATCTTTTCCGTGTTTAATTAACATTAGCAGCAAAAGACCTACTTATTTCGTACATAAAACACACAATATCGTTCCGCTGCACAGGAACCAAGACTCTACGCGCTCTTAAAAAAAACAGTTTTTTGTTACTAGAAACGGGTATGTAAAATGTTCGGCAGTGTTACTCAAAAATTACGTCTAAACATACAACATCTTGAGATAATGTAAACTCTTTCACCTGCACTCCCAGCAGGCAGTTTGGCACGCAAGGCACTCTTGAACGGTATAGCATTGCGTAAAATAGATAGGACGGTTAACCAAACACCACAAAATAAAAATCTTACTTTGGATTTTTTGGCCATTTATTTTTTTCGGTTTGAAGCGGCCCCACTTCAATATGCTACAGAGAAGCGGGCTTCCACGAAGATTAAACCGGAGGGCTCGCAAGCGATGAATGATGCGCAGTGGGTAATAGGGAGTAACGTGAAACGAAAAACCTCTCACACTTGACACGCAATTAGTGGGAAGCGCTTTTGCAGCTTTCAAGCATGCAACCAGGTTAATTCAAGCCCCCGGGTAGATATAAACAAACGCATATACACTTTCCCGCATACAGTTTTCTTTTTCTGTATGTGCAGGGACTGGTATCTTCCATTTCATAGCCCAAAAGGACGATTATTTTAAAACCGCAAGGCCCCTCCAACCATGCGAAACAATCATTTAGTTGCCTGCGAAGGAACGCTCTTGAAAGTCACCTTCTTAATGATTGTGGACGTAAACGTCATCGCCTCTTAGACGTTACCGCTGTTTTCTGAGATTTTATCAAAATTGTTATCACACAGGACGAGCTGCTGCGTCTATGCACCCAAAGCAGGACATGCAACCGTAGCCTCCAATAGGGCTGCTTTACAGCAGCAAACAGAAGGGTGAGATAATGGCTTGTGTTGCACTCAGGACCCCCGAAGCATACCGAGATAACCATAATTAACAAGACCCACAGTTTCCTTCGCTATATACAATCGCTTGTTTGCTTTGCCCGTGCATCCGGAAAAGCTTCTGCGTACGGACACGTTCTGATTACATGAGCAGCCCACATAGGATCACGGGAGTTTGTATGATGAACTTCCTCTTGAACGTGGCCTGCAGCAACATTCCCCTTGATGCGTCCCGCCTGCCACCTTCCGTTCTTGGACACTTATTTAATTGGGGGGTGTAGAATCACCTTGTAGAAGCCTGAAAGTGCCGGTTATTCCACCAAGATAGTTAGAATGTACCCTTCGTTCGGTTTCTAGGAAGGTGCGCCCTTAGATGTGCAGTATCAACTGGCCGGAAGATGGCCTCTGATCTTTTCCCCATTGCCACGATACCATGATCCAATCGTACTGCTAAGGTTTCTTTTCCGGAAACCACACCGTCTCTCAGAAAGGAAAGCAAGGGTGCCCATTTATACAGCGTGGGACAATAAAATCTGACATCTCCAACTACTTTTTGAAGAGGGCACTAGTGTGCCTGAAACACAGAGTATCGGGGTAAAAGGATGGTAAAATTTATTCCACCTTATCACTATCGTTTATTTCTACCAAGGATGTGTACCACACGTGCATCCAGCGGTACTGCTTCCCCAGTGCTGGTACGCGTCACCCGCTTTTGCTATGGCTCTGTGCTGCAGTGTCAACATATGGATGTGGCTGAAGGTTGAGTGGGGCGTTGAAACAGGAGCAGGATCCGATCCGGACCACCCTGAAATGCCGACCGAGCAGCGATAAGTAGGACAACCATGACAACAACACGGGGAACTGCTTGGATGCTTCTTCCTGGGTAAATTTCTTCACAAACAAGCGTACCACACTATCCCGGTTCAGTGAGGTTACTGTTCTGAAAGAAACCCTGGCACGTTGGTTGCATTTCTCGCTACACCGTGCACACAAGCAACTCTTCCAACTAGTTTCTGCCGTGGGTATGGGTGTTTCGAATCGAATTAAGATAAAGACAAGAATTGATTTCTTTAAACTGGAATTTTCGAATGCAATGCAACCATCGCATCACGATGCAATAAAATAAATGGGACAATGCAATCCGCATCCGGATGCAAATTGCACAGGATCTTTGCGAAAAGGGATTCCGGCGTTACAGGGTCATGTGCTTTTCCCGACAATCGAAACCCGGACGGATGACTTTGACCATGCAAGTATGCACATCTGGTGGCATTTACAATCTACCGGTCGCCTGTTGCTACTTATCAATTTATCAATCAATCGGATGGCTTAGCACAGGTTAGGAGTTTAAGTCTTAGGTTCGATTGGATAAAGCACTTGCACGTGACACCTAGATTGATTAACGACATGGTAAAGCTTCTCAAAGCAGGTGTTGTATGTAGAGGAATACATTTTGCCAGAAGCAGAAACATTCAAGGATGGGAAGATTTATATCACTTCATTAAAAATTAATCAAATTATAATTATAACCCTTTTGTTACTAACTTGCAAGGATTAGTAAATCTTTATTCAAAGCCAGTGATGTATTACTGGTAAGCATCATTGTTTTTTTTTTACATTTGAGTTTTGGTTATTCCTGGGAAGCGTGTATATACAATATTTAAAAATTAAGGAACTTTCACATAAACAACTTGATCATCAGTAAACCATAAAATTACAATGTGAACTACACTGTTAAACTGTTTATTTTAATTTACGTTGGTATTTACGTTATGAAAAGAGATTTAATAATCTTTGAACTTTTGTTTAAGAAAGTTCAATAAGTGTATTGTCCGGTAAATAATTTCAAATAGAATTTGCTTGCCCAATTTCCATAAACAAAGTTTTTCAAAATCATCCATTCCAGCCAGCTATAGCTTTCATCTCACTTGCTTGAAACACTTCCACACCCGTAAAATACCTGTCTTATCCCCTTCTTGGTGTTCGAGATTGATTGATGGAATTTATACTCCGTCTCACGTGCCAATCATCCCTTCTCTATCCTACATGAAGGCGACGATTGCCTGCTGGTTTTCACTTTCTCCAACCTTCTGCACACTATCACTATTAAATCTCTCTGCCACGGGACGGCATTCATTTGCTTGCCACTCATCCTTTAGTGCAACAAGCTAACTAACCGTCTAACGAAGCAAACTGTCAACGGTTCGCTTGGTTGACCTGCTTTCCCACTGCTTTGTACAATGCCCTACCCTCACTATGGGAACTCTCCACTCTGGTGAGGAAATTCAGCGAAAAAAGTTGCCCCACACTGCGCATTTTCTTGGGAGTGGAAAATGATGGGCGCAAATAGAAAGTGTTAGGTTTCAGCGAACACCACCGATGAGTCCCACAAGTCACGTCCGAGTGACGTTCTGGCGGCGAACTTTTCCTTCATTCCGACCGTATGTGGTAGGATGCCCGGAGTGTGTCTGTTATTAAGTATAATTTGATTTATTTTCATTACCACAAACGTCAATCACGGTGCCACCTGTTTAAACAGTATGTATATGTATACGTGTGTGTTTCTGAAACACACTTTGTTCTTTCAAGTATTCTTTGCCATTGAAACGCAAAGGAGTGTTTCAACAAGTACAAGTTCGAAATTTGGCTCACAAAAAACTCCCCTGGACGAATTTCCAAAAAGCATAAGAATCAAATACTGCATACTTTAAACAGTACAGTCCCAAAATACGCTCTTTTAAAGCAATTATCTTGTTGATGTAACAAGTCTGCTATAAATCTCACAGGGTTTTGTAAGTTCATGCAAGACCTCACATCATAACGTCGACCGCCGCACATTTACCAGAAGCGTCTGATGGAGATAACGAAATCTGACCAGTGAATTCAACGGTTGCTGCAGTAGTGATTCCACTTGATAAAGCAGTTTTATCCCGGAAAACAACCACATTACCAAAACTGCACCAGCACTCTAACTTAATACTAGAAGCGTAACAGTAGTAGCAGCAATAGTAGTATGAGTAGTCCTTAAAGCGGCATAAGACAGCATGGTTCACATTGCTAGTTTTTGTCTTGCTGCTCTGTCTCTCAACAAACATCTCATTTTCGGGTGCAGTTTGCGAATATGGGTTTCGTACGTCAGAAGGAATTAAAAAAAACCGTTTCCAGGGAATCTCCCTACTACTGCCACCGACCCCATACCCTAGTTTCCTCGCGCAAGTGACTCCCGCAATCCGAATGCATTTCAAGCTCCGTTTCTCTCGGGTGTGATTGGCACACTGGCATTAGGCCAACGTGTGTTTATTTAGGAACACAATCTCCTCTACCCGCGTCATGCTGAATGCAGCGAAATGAAATAAGCGGATAAGTTGCGGTGAAAAGCAAAATAAGTGGCAGCGAAGCACGCGAAAAAGCGCCTCCAAATGTTTGCGGTCGACCAGGCGCACAAACACACACGGGTGGCTCAAATGCAAGGCTGCATGTTTAAGTAATTAAATGGAAAATCTCGCCTCGAATGAACGTGTGTGTGCATTGTATGGATGCTTCCCTTGTGCGGGAGGCTTGAATATGAGATTTATATTCCTGCACGGCACACACCGAAAGCGGAAGGAATTCTCTCAATGACCGAGCACTTTATATGTAAAATCGTCACGGAGAGTAGCATTATCCTTTACCTCTCGTTGCAATCAATGTGGAAGAATGTTTCAATTATTCACATACATTTTTACACGTTTATTTGACATCAAAATATTACATAGGTGGATTAAATAAATTAATAACCAAATTATGTTTTGCAGTCAATTTTCAAAAGTGACTCATCAAATAGTCTCTTTCATATCTTAATCAATCCATTATTTGGGTTTTTCACGACTCTTTACGGAGTTTTACATCTGTTAACAAATTTGGCTGAAATGATCATCTATGTTGTGATTGAATTTATATACTGAAACGTATGTATTTGGCAAAGAAAGGCTCTTTAAAATTTAGGAATTACATGCGGAAGAGATTGGTTGAATGGAACACTGACATAATCACAGCAGTCAATTGTCTACTTGCAAAAAAAACCCAATTCACTTGGCATTTCCGACTGTTAGAACAACATAATTTATATTTATATCATTTTCATTTAGCTCCATCCCTATTCAAAAATCGT
>KB683124.1:0-15804 GCA_000349165.1 Anopheles christyi | reverse complement strand
TGTGCCCTTTTAATGAAGCATACAGATTCCGAGTGAAGAGGGGAAACATACACATACGTACAGTGACTAACATACTGCGGGGAAGGACATCAGTTCTCAATTACCCGGACGCCGTATGAGTGATGGGCACTAGCCGAGGAGTGTTTTTTTTTTGTTCACCTAAAATAATAGCCAACCTATACCTCTATACCAAAAACCATGCTAAATTGGAATACAAGTAATGAGATTTAGAGAAAGTGTTTTTTACTTTTTTACTTTTATTTATAATTGAGATTTAACTGTAACAATATTTTAAGAAGTAAAAGTTATTCTTTCTTCTTAATAGTAATTAAAATAATTTTAATAGTTCCATCACTCATAATGAAAACACTCTTTCTAAAACAATTTAATCTCTTAAGCTCATAACAACCTTAACTTTCAACTCTTTTCCGTACTATTATCCATGTAAGCATGGGTTTTTTCTCTTTCAATTTTTATTTAAAAAACAAGTTTAATTTGCTACCCCGTAGCTCTAAACCGTTGCTGTTTGACATTTAAATTGAAAGGATTAACGCAGTGCGTGTGCTTGTTTTTCCCTGTTGTTGGAAGTAAGATGACTTAAAAACAAAGGGGTGATTCGGTACGATTATGGTAGATTTGCGTAGAACATTTATACAACATGTTTTCTTGTATCGAGAGAGGTCGGAAGGGATTTTTAAACTAACTTGAAAAAAAACCCGGTTGAAAACTATCTACAGTTTTGTAGGAACACTTAAAAATTAACTTAAACGTGGAATCAAGTACCTTCTTAAGCTTTTTATTTATTCTGAACAAAATCACTTAAACTTGTTGAAAAACAATCTGTAGGACAAACTTAAAAAAAAAGAGAAACAGAAAAGTAGGACACAAACAAATAAAATAGCGCGAAAATCATTGGTATGTGTTTTCAAACGAAAAAAAAAAAACTCAGAACTTATACAAAACAAACTTTATCTTAATAGGCCTTGAGATTTTTGTGATTTTTGTTAGCAAAACGGTGGTCTCATACAAACGAATATCGAATTCTGACTGTAATTGAATACGAGGGAACAACTTAAAGAAACACTCCATTCTGAAGTACTCTTCATTAATCTATTTACAATTACATACCACCACAAACAGCTATCTCTAGTGACATCAGACGATAAAATGTTTACAATATTGCCAATTATCTCGCTCTCTCGCTCTCTATTTCTACACAAGAACACTTCAAAACTTATGCACTTGTGGTTGGGTTGCACCACATGGCCCTTATTAACGCTCCTGCAGTGTAAAACTCAACTTCAACTTCAACTCGACCTTGCCTGCTCATTATTAAGCTCCATTTCAGCCCTTTCCATCCCCGCTGAGCGAACGGCCGAACGCCTGCCCTGCGGGCACCTAAAATCGTAACAGATTTTCCAACGTGTACAAGTGTCAGTAATTGATTAGCCGAGTATCAAGAGGCAGGGAATTGCAAAAACATTGCGCCCACATTTCCCGTCCATAGGACACTCTCCTTGCACTCGTCCTTGTACACGTACCAGCGAATGATGATGGATGGGTGAACAAACAGGATGGGTTTGAGTTTTTTTTTTTTGCTTTTCACTGGGTTGAAAAACTGGACCACCCTCTCTCTCTCTCTCTCTCTCTCTCTCTCTCTCTCTCTCTCTCTCTCTCTCTCTCTCTCAGGGCAGGGAACACACACACACACATTTATCATTTCGCCCAAGTCCCATTGTAAATAACCAACTCAATTACAATTCCTTTGTAAATATTTTATTACTCCTGTACTGTTTTCCTTTATTAATAACTTCTGGTCCGGCACACTCGAGCGGAGTGATGGGGTCGGAAGCGGTGCAAGGATAGAATAGAACAACCCGAATATCGGAAGCTGCTACTGCAACTTTCAGTGCACTTTGCACGTGCAAAAGCGGAATAGAAAAATACTGTTTCCCTTTCTGCTTTTGCGTGTACGCGCGGGAAGAGCGTGTCGAGGGTTGGCCTCATCGTTGTAAAACTGAGAAAAACAGGGGTGGAAGTAACCACCCAGGATATCGATCGCCGGTGGCTACCCGCTGAGTGTCTATTTAATATGTGATTTGCCCATTGGCAAACATCTGTCGAACTTCTTCTTGCGCTAGGTTAGGAACATTCCATGCTGGCTGTTCCAGTTTTTATAACTAGGAACTTATCGACCCCTTGTGCGTTTGTGCCTTCTAACCGCACACACACACACAGGCACAATTGAACTGATACAAGAACCGGTAGGGGAAATGGCGATTTGTTGCTTCTGTAGGTGCCAACTCACCAGGAGTCCAGCATCATAACCCAAGAGAGAGAGAGAGAGGCACAGCTTTAACTAAGTATACACTTGTTTCGCTAAATGCTTCTCGGTAGGCTCTTATCCTGTTTACTTGGATGGAAAAGTTAGAGCGGTCGGCTAGAACTACCAATTTTTTTTTTTTTTTTTGCTTTCTGCCACCCGCAGCTAATAGGGCGGGTATCAGATTTCATGGGATCTTTCATACTGCACAAAACTGTCTGTCTGTGGTGTAGTATGATACTTGAAGGCAGATGAGATGAAATGTGTTCATTATTTTTTTTTAGTGCATGTAGATCTCTGCGCAAAGCACGGATGCGTTAAAAGTGTGCTCATCTGTCGTGGATTTGGTTCGGCAGCGTTTGGATTAGGTTACCGCAGATATATCGCGCCTCTCAATACCAAATGGTACGAAAATGTGTGTATAATAATTACGGGTGTAAGCGGGAAAAATGGATACCTTACCTTGGAGTACCATTTTTCACCTTTGTGTACATAAATTAATTGCCTTTACGGACTATTAAGTCGTGCTGCAGCTGAATGTGAAAAAAGACTACCGACTAAGGTAAAAACAGTGCATAAATCCTTTTTTTTTCAACTGTTGTTGTCTGCTTGCATAATTAGGTAAACCATAACTTATCGCACACCCGTGTTTGGGTGCCTCTCTGCTGTATGCAAATTGTGCCGAAGCTCACACACTGTGTCATGTTGACACAATTCGAGGGCACTTCCGAGACAGGGTTGCGCGAGGATTTATTGCACACAGCCCCGGTGTGACAAATTGCAACCAAACAGTTTCCTACCAGTGTTGAATCGTTTGCACAATAACTGGATCGTTCACTTCAATACATTCAATAGAGCTAGAAGTACCCTGTACATCCGGCGTGTTTGTGATGGCTTGAAGAGCAGAAAGGCTCAAACCGTTGTGCTTATGTTAATTACGGCCAACACCAAGCGCCCGAGGTAGGTACGCAATAAATAAATCGTCCCAAGCAATTATCAACACAAACATGGCTCGAACTTTTACCGAGAGCACCATCTCTCGTCCTATCGATCTTTACAACGGTCGCCAAAGAAACGGTTCGTCTATAAATTAAGGACACCAGGAAGTGTGCGTTTGTCTAGGGTCTTCAAGATCATGCCATCCGGGGGGGGAGAGGTATTGTGATTTGTGTAGAACACGCGAGTACCCGACAGAGAGCTGACAGTTCTTTACAGACGAGACCAGAGCGGTGCTTGAGGGAATAACTGAGGACGACCTCAACAACAAAAAACGTGGAACTCATTCCAGAAGTTCCCCTTTGGAAGTATGGACTATTTTCGGGATCTGCTACAAATGAAGACCTTTTGCCTTCCTCCAGCGCAAACGGCTTCATAGTGTAAACACCCAAATAAAGTGTATTTATTGCGTCATCATATCATTCCCGCTTCCCAATCCCAAGGCGATGGTTTAAGTCCCGATGTCTTTCTTCATTCCGCTGTACTTCGTAGTGTGAGAGCCGTAACAACAAGTTACTCAATGAATCAACCCCAACACTTTTGCCTTACCGTTGCTTTTGAAGTAGCATGGAATTTAAAGATTCTGAGGCCCTCTCGGGAGAGGGAAGATCTTCAAGGGTACGGCCGAAATTGCGGCCGCTAGAGAAGTGTCTTTAAGCGTTCCAAAAGCGTGTCCTCCGAAGAGCTTGTCTGTATACTAGACTTCTGGCAGAGAAGCTCCCAAGAGGACAACCGAAGGCTGCTACCATAGCAACGCATATGCAAAGTGTTGGATCACCTCCTCCAATAAAGTTGACTCTTCGACCTGTCGGTTTTTGACTTTGATCGCCACGGGTTTTGGTGGTTCACCGAAAAACGATCACATTAATTGCTCATTTATGGGATAGGATCGGGGATGCCACTAAATAGGCGTGAACTTTTTGAAGCACACCGGTTCGTTACGTCCGCTGGGGGTTTTAAAACAGAAGCTATTTAACCCGGTCACGCTATTGTCATGGGGAACTTCGCTGCTTTGGAAGGGTTAAGATCAAACAGCAATGAAACGATCAAACTATTTCTAACCGTAATGTCTCTTCTTCTCCTTCTTCTTGCAGATTTTTCCTTAAGTTTTTCCTCAAGTGCAACCAAAACTGTCTGAAGAATGCGGGCAACCCACGGGACATGCGACGATTTCAAGTGAGTATTAATCACCAACCTTACAATACCTGGCTGGAAGTTGGCATGGCTGAACATTAGAACATTGTTAGTGAAGCAAAGTGAAAGTAGCATTGACTAAAGTTTAGATAATTCTCAGAAAAAAAGGAGTCGCATCAGGAAAAGGGTAGTTACTTAAGCATCGTTTGATTAGTGAGATAGTACCAAATGGCATTAATGGCATTCAAACAAACTGCACTGCTAGACATCAAGTTTACTCCTACCGAGTTCTTAACTAACGGCTTCGTTTCCAGCAAGACAGTCCCCTTGGGGCATTCCGATCGTCTTCTCCATGTTTTACACCATTGCAGGGGGAGGTCCATAAATTTCTCCAAGACGGATGACGATAGAGAAATTAGTGAAGACACACTTGGTGCTAAGGTGCTAAGAATAGCGACCAATGCAATGCACATTTGTGCCCATTGGGATAGCAGGAGAACAGCAGAAAGAAGATTAGGTAAGAGAGAGACAGAGTGGCAACGAGAAGGCTACGTGAAAGATAAAATTAAGCTGATGATCAGCTTCATCAGTCCGCTAGCGGTGCTTAATGCCACGGTAACGTCACCGCCTACTTTACGGCAGCGTGTTCTTAAGGAGAAATGCGAGGCAGAAAGAAAGAAAGGGAGCAACAACAAAAAAAACATTTAGCCTATCCAAAGTGATCGGGTGATAAATTGTGTCCGTCCTCTCTCCATCTTGGTTTTTTTTTTCATTTTCGTTTTGCTTGTTCATTGTCATGTTCGTAGCGTTGGCGAGATTGTTTGCCTTTTTCATGTTTTATTTTGCTTCTATTTTAAATCAATTTGTGATCTTTGATTGCCCCAGAATGTGTTTTATTATAAGTGTTGAAAATTTTCATATTTCCACTTTATATATTAACTCCAAAGTGGTAGAAAGGCAGAACCAAATAGCACAGGAATAGTAGCGTAAAGGTTTGATTAGAATCAAGTGTTTTCTTCTCGAAAATCTGGAAGGCCAGCCGCCTCACTAATCTTTTAATGCAATTAATTATATTCTTTTTGTTTCTCTCTTTTCTTCCCGCCCCCCTTCCTAATGGTTACACTCCGCCACAAAATCGCCCAAAAATCAATCCTCACCTCACCGCTTTAATTGCACACCCTTCTTTTCCCCTCCACTTTTCCCTTTACCAAAATTCCGTGACCCTTCACGTGCTGTACGTCCCCATGGTACCCTCCAATTACCCATATATTGCAGGTAGTGATAGCGACACAGGTGGCGGTGGACGGGCCGCTGCTGGCCATCTCGGACAACATGTTCGTCCACAACAACAGCAAGCACGGGCGCCGGGCAAAGCGGCTCGATCCCGAAGGTACAGCCAATTCTCCGTTGGCAATGTCGGGTCACCATCTGGCCCCGGACAGTACGTACGACGGTCGGTTTCAAAATTCATTTCTCAAAAACAAACACCAAACAACCAAAACCTCCCCACTAAACCAAAATCCTCACCCTGATCCACACGTCAGTTGTTGTATGATTTAAGATTCACCGTTTTTTTTAATAGTTTTATCATTAAATTTGAAATGGTTGTAAAAGCGTTTATAAACACTACACAATTAAAATCATACTGTAGTATTATTTTAGAACTCCTTTCTTATGTGTGTTGTTCCTTCTCCCCTACCCACACTAATCTAATTGGCCTCACACCATTCCTTCCGACGATGAACTGCATGACCAAAACGAAGACAGTTGGTACTGTGCTTTCTCAAGCTTTTCCCAACTGTCTGCGTAATTTTACATGTAAAAAAGCATAAGAAAAATCTCGGTCTGCGAACGCGTCGTTCGTACTATGGAAACGAGATGAAAAGCTGCCCTCAACTTTCTGATCATTCAAGCGTATTAAAAAACCAATTCATTTCCTACCGATTTTAATCGTTATCGTAAATTTTACACCATTGGAAGAATGTAACTATTACCCTATAAATCATATCGCACTCTTTTTTGGAGTACGTTCCGTGGTGCATGTTTTCCATGTGTAAAACTTCAGGAAACCAGATAGTGCACTGGAAATAGTTCATCTCATGCGGAAATGAGTTATTCCGTTGTGAGATGAATGGAGAATCCAGTTTTGATTACCTATTTTCGCCGTACCATAAAGAAGTCAATTCCAGCAACCGAACGGTGGTAACGATCCGGCTCCCTGAGTTGATTGGGTTTCGCAAGTACGAACGTCACCTTTTTCCAATCAGAAGCACCTTCATACTGGTTGGTATGAATTTTAATAAATTCCATTGTTCGTTCTGTTCGAATGTACGACCGGATAACATACGGGATCTAATTTTCTCGAATTCAAATTCAACTCCAGTCGCTAATGAATGTCACCGATATGTATGGGACCAAGGATTTCCTCGTAGTGGCAAAATTGCATAATCCCCCATAGTTGCTATGGCATCGTGGTTCGGTATGAGTAGGCGCGGTTTTGTACCGGCAGTTCCCACACCTATGGAGAGCTCGATTAAAATTCCATTTCTCATCATGGTAGCTCATCTGACAGAGCACAACGTTGCGTTGCTTGTTATGTCGTTGGATGTTCAACATGTGGTTGATGTCCATCGGACTGGTTGTTTTTTGTTGCGCTTGGTACAAAATGTACTTTTGGAAGTTAATATGTTTTCTACTTGTCGACTGCAATACATTCAGCCAATTCCATCAGACCACAAAGTAAAGCTAATTTGAAGTTTGGCACCTTTCCTCTCGTTTCCAACACGGCCCGCATGGAACAACCCTTTTCGCAACGCCCATTCTCCAATTAACCTCACTTTCTCCTTGTCATCTCATCTATTTGCAGGCATCTATCCACCACTTCCAATGGCTACACCTTGCATCAAGGCCATCTCACCGAGCGAAGGTTGGACTACGGGCGGAGCTCAGGTTATTATCGTTGGTGATAATTTCTTCGATGGGCTACAGGTAGTCTTCGGCACCATGCTCGTCTGGAGTGAGGTAAGGCAACAGGGGTTTGGAAGTAAACTGCTAAACGGACCCATCATTAACCGACGAACCTTGTTTTTTTTTCCTTTCATGTCTCACAGCTTATCACATCTCACGCCATTCGTGTCCAAACGCCACCCCGACACATACCGGGAGTCGTCGAGGTAACACTCTCGTACAAGAGCAAACAGTTCTGTAAAGGATCACCCGGACGATTCGTTTATGTCTGTAAGTACGCTTTTTAAGGTGGTTGTGAAAGCTCTTGGGACCTTACTATCTTGGTATTTTTCCTCCTTTTCCTACGTTCAGCACTCAGTGAACCGACGATCGATTACGGGTTTCAGCGACTTCAAAAGTTGATCCCACGTCATCCGGGCGATCCGGAGAAGCTGCCGAAGGAGATCATCCTGAAGCGAGCGGCTGATCTGGCGGAAGCTCTTTACTCGATGCCACGCTCACCGAATGGTACGTCCGGCTTTAACTCGTACAGTGGGCAGCTGGCGGTCAGTGTGCAGGATGGAACTGGCCAATGGACTGAAGGTATGTTCGCTACAGAGGAGAAAGAGGACGTCCCCAAACAAACGATCTATTTCTAATCTCTTCTTCCACATTGCAGATGAGTACACACGAGCCCAAAGCAGTAGCGTAAGTCCACGGGGTGGATACTGTAGTAGCGCCTCGACACCACACTCATCCGGTGGTGGATCGTACGGCAGTAGCAATGGATATGCCACGGCACCCAACATGACCGGGCTGTCCTCTTCACCTGCGAGCGTCTTCAACTCGTCCACTAGTAAGTTTATTAAGCTAGTTAGCTTAAAAATAGCTTTGAAATTAGTGTTTCACTTCGTCAGTTACGTAATTAGCTGTCTGTATTTCTTCTGCAGGAATAAATGGACTGATGAGTGGTGGCAGCGGCTTTAGTCCCTACTCGATGACGACCTGCGCCTCGCAGGGATATACACCAAGCCCGCTGGCTGCAACGACCACGTCCAAATGAGCGCACGATGGCAGTGAGCTGCCGGACGGATCATGTTAAATCATGTTTTTCTTCGAGATTATTTTATAAAAACGAGGATGGAATGTTGTGTATCATTTTAATGTTTTTTTTTTATACAAAGTCCTCCAAAGTCATACAAAGACAAGAGCAGAGATCTATTTAATCGGGTGCAAAACAAGTGTTGTGATTAGTATACCACTAACTACTAGCAAAGTTTGCACCTCTTCTATTTCGTATAAATATAATTTTTTTGTTAAAGTGCAATAATATTCACAAAAATACACATTTCAACCAAAATCGATACCGTTGCCGGACAGTGTTGCCAGCCCTTTCCGTCTCGCCCTCTCTATGTACAGTGTTGTACAGTATGTTTTAATTCATCAGGCACGCATACATGGGGACAAACGTGCACATTATACATATATACATATTTAAGTACTTAAAGTAGTTAATTTTTGCCAAAAAAAAAAAAAGAATACGAAACACACGAGCAAACAAAACACGAAGCAAATTGAGACTTAAAAACCCCCTTTGCAAAACGACTTATCTTATTACTAACTAATAACCGAAGAACCGGCAGACGGCTCGCGAGTCAACGAACGTAATATTTAACACCCGAATCACGGGTAGTGGAAAAGCCAATGTTGGCATATTGAAGTGAGGTGAAGAAAATGGCCGGAACCGGAAGCAAAACGATAAACGAAAGAAAACGAATCAAAAACCAATCGAGTACATATCGAAAATGAACGTATGAAGCTGCAACAACAGCAGCCAACCCGTTTGTGTACAGCTCGGAAGATTCATCGAATCAACAATCATATCTTTATGAAATAATCATTTAAAAGCAAGTAAAATTTACAACAACACAAACACACATTTTAAAGTGCAGCCAAAATTTACCAGTCATTCAAATCTAAATGTTTGTACACATTCAAAGTGCGACACTCACACACACACACACACACACACTACTTTAAAACAAAAATAATACTCATAGTATAGAACACTAGCAAAAGCAAAATCCATGCTGATCGATGCATCGTCTCGTCCGATGCAATCCGAGCTAGGAAGGACGAGCTTGATCGCACGGTCTTTATGGAAATCGAGCAGAAAAAAAAACCGAGCTAGCGGCGCAGACAGTATACGAGCTAGGCTACCCATAAACTACGGTACTGGTGTTGGCCTGGATCGAAACTCAAATCAAACGAATCATTGCAAATCGACATAGAAGCGAATAGGAAAGCGTGCAAGTGTAGCCGATCATGTTGGGAATCGGAGCTAGAGGGAGCGTTTGTAGTGTTTTTTTGCAAAAACAAAAACTAGCTGCTAGGAAGAGAGGATGAATGGATGTTGCTCCTGTGAGATAGGCAATGGTTATTATGGCAGGAGGCAACAACGACAGGCGTCAAGTAGGTAATTTATCAATTATGGAGACAATTTTCATGGACGGAAGAAGCTATATCATATAAATAAAGCTAGAAAACCTTCAACCAAACTGTACGTCTTATGAGTTTTAACTAAAGCAATCAGAAAGAAAACTATAAATGTAATAATATAAAACTTATGAAATCTGATCAATTATCCGCGGGCTATCTGGAGCTTATTTATATCACGTGCGAGATGGTCTATGTTCCGAATTGAAAACAAATCCACACCAATCATGTCGAAGTTGCCGCATTCATGGTTCCATGTTATTAATCCTATTGTTTAAATTCTTTTCAAAATATTATTTGGATTTAAAACGATCAAATTTGCAATGCAACGTAGTTTTTAAATTTTTGATAGTCCTTTCACACTCGGCTTGAATGCAAGCTAGTGAGAATGGCAAAAAAAAATCACCTTTCTCACATGAACCGGTGGAGTAGTGAGAAGCAGTGAGAAGACAAGCTCAGGTTTTTGGCTGAATTGAGCCAGTTATTTCGTAGATTTCGCCGTCTTTCAGATTAATGAATATAAAATATATTTTTTATCTGTTTTTTTATTGGAATTTTATTCAACATCCATGCTCCATGTACGTATTTTAAGGCTTTCAACTATCCGGCATTATGAGAATTTTCTCACAAAGAATATTTTTTATCTATTTCGTCCGGTGTGAAACTGAGTAGAACATGTTCATCAACAACTAGAGGAATTGTTTTCTGTTCTAGATTTACCTAACTAAATAGCTATAAAATGTTGAGTTATTTTTTCTTATAAACCTAATATCGCTTTAATTGCTGAATAAATATAAATAAGGCATTTTTTTTTTTAATAGTTCAAATAAATTCCGTTCGCTAAAACATTTTAATACCTACATCCCATACCAAACTCGTTGTTCAACATGCAGTTCAACTTGTGTCGGTGTGTTGCCTGCGGGACCGCACACGCACCTTGAACACTGCACAGTGAACCTTGCCGTGATATCAAATGCCAAAAGCGCACCGCACGCGTCAAACCGCATGACCGAAAGCTGTAACCACAGTGGCTGAAAAAATTAAGCGTGGCTTGCCAAGGGATTAAAAGGTAAATTTTCGTTCCGATTTTCACCCCGAAACGGTACAATTGGCCGCCCCGTTTGTCGCCCGTACTGTGCCCCGCGCGCCAGTGTACGAATTGGCCGTAAAAGATTGCCCCCGGGGTCCCGAAAACCGGTCACAAGTGTGCAGCACTAGCGGCTTTCCTCCGTCATCGTGTCACCGTCATTTTTTCGCTCGTCTGCTCTCCTTGTACCCAGTGCGTGTGGTTGTGTGTGCGGTGTGTGCGGTGTATGTGCGAGTGTGTTTAACCAGAGAGCTACACGCGTTTTCGCTGTGCCGCAGCGATTGGGAAGAATCGAAATTGAGGTGCAGAAAAGCGGAAGGACACACCGCGCGAAACAAGAACGTGCACTAGTCGTGTCCCTGCTTGCCCCTTTTCCCTTCCACCTGAAACACCCGGAAGTTGGTGAAATCGCACAGTTGTGAGGAATTGAAGAAACAGGGTGTCGTGTAAGTGTGATTGTGTGTGTATGTGCGTGCATTTATATATGTGTGTGTTTGTGTAGGATTGTGCGTGAATGTGTGTGCGAGTTCTGCTAAAGTCTGGAAACACAAGGGTGCCCACGGGGTTGGGGGTGGGTGAAAGAAGGGTTGTGTTCTCTGGTACAGGGCGGTATGGATTTTAGCCCTGTTTTTTTTCATTAGTTTTTGTTGCTTACCCTAGCAACATTCCGATGCCTGCCTACTACTAGCCTTCTTGGGCATGGGTTGTTTTTTTTTGTTGGTTGGTCGAAGAAGGCGTTAAAAGAGAAAATAAAGGATAGGACAAACCCTACGCAAATGGCGATTTCTTTTCAGCGATCAGCGGCAGTTGGTCGCTTTCCTCCAGGGTCGTCACACATTTACTAATCGATCACCAACCGAAGTATCACCACCACCCGGTGTCACTTGGAAGACTTTAGTACTGCTTAGCTTCGTTTTTCCCTGAAACACATTTTCCATTCGTTCAATTAATTGCAGGAAAATGAGTAGCTCTGAGGAGGTATCATGGATTTCCTGGTTTTGCGGACTGCGCGGTAATGAATTCTTCTGCGAGGTAAATATCACACACCTAATTGTCCCCAGTGTTTGTAAATTACGAAGGAGACGGTCATTTCAGTTTAGCTTTTTTGCGGTCACAGTAGACACTCATCCATGGCAATTTCCCCCTCCCTCTTTCTCTCTCTATCCCTCTCTTTCAATCAAACTGTGTTTTAGGTGGATGAGGATTACATACAGGACAAATTTAACCTGACCGGACTAAACGAACAGGTACCGAATTACCGTCATGCGCTGGACATGATTCTGGACCTCGAGCCCGGTAAGTATATGCCCTTTGGCCGTGCAGTGTTTCCACCCTGTTGCCTTTAATGTGTTGTTTGTTTTTAGGTAGAATCATTTGAATCAGATAGAGATAGAGCGAAAGAGTGAGATAATAATAACGAGTGTAGTCGTTGGCGAAGGCCCTTGGAGGTCCTGAACGGATGGGCCTTAGACATATCGCTGATTTTGAATGCCCGATGTGGATGAATGATTAAGATCCGCGCATCTAAGTGTAGTAGTTATAATCGAACACTTAAAAGCAAGGAATGAGTCACGCTCCTGTAAAGCGCCTATCGCGGCACGATCACGCGCACAGCTAGATCATGCGTTTTGCTCTCATATGAGTATGAAGATTTCCCTTAGGTGGGCACTTGCACATCATCTACAGGCCATTTTGTTATTGTTTGGAATGGCTTTGTCTGGGGAGTGTTGTTTTCTTTCCTTTTCTCCTTGCTCTTACTTCGACGATATTTTCATCCGTCCATTGAAGTGTTGAAGTGTGGGGAATTATGCAAGACCCCGGGATCGATGCACAACACACTCGCGCTTGCTAGTCGGGGCAAATTTCTAATCTAATTAAATCAATTGGTGCACAAGTTCATTATCGTCCAGCAGGGTGGCGAATGGAAACTGTTCAACTTTCAACTGTAACAAGCTTGGAGGGACGTGCAAGCCGCGATGCACTTTTGCAGCAGGGCTGATATTTCGTGTCGATGGACACGCATAGTTATTTTCGTCGCATAGTTATGTTATCTTCTGTACCGTGTTGTTTTGAGACTATCTTAGGATGTCAACTTTCAACAAACATTGGTACAATAATGATCAAGATTATTCGATGGCTTCAATATCAAGCTTTGTCCACAGTTCCACGAAGTTATAAGACTCTTATCGGTGGTATCGCCAGATAGGTTATGTCTTTTCTAATAACATTGAATAGACATCATTTTAGCAATTAGAAACATTTATTTTTTCTCCTATTTGCTCTCTCCATCATGTTCATATAGGCAATTTAATCTGAGAGTCAATGAAGCCGTTGAAATCATGTTGAAAATTCACCAAAACAATATAAATTTAAATATGATGGGACGAACTGTTCTATAACCGATTGTTTCCTTATTTTATTTTCCATTTTTCGCAGAGGATGAAATTGACGATAATCCCAACCAGTCGGATCTGATTGAACAGGCGGCGGAGATGCTGTACGGTTTGATACACGCTAGATACATTCTTACCAACCGTGGCATAGCTCAAATGATAGAAAAATATCAAAGTGGTGACTTTGGCCACTGCCCACGCGTTTACTGTGAAAGTCAACCAATGCTTCCGCTAGGTATGTGGCGTCACCCCTAGCTTTCAGTTTGAAAGGGAAGAGTTCAATTAAATTTAATTCTCGATTTCCCACTCATCGACACATACGCAACCACACGCACACAGGTCTGTCGGATGTACCCGGTGAGGCAATGGTAAAGTCTTACTGTCCCAAATGCATCGACGTTTACACACCAAAGTCCTCAAGACATCATCATACCGATGGCGCATACTTCGGAACTGGATTCCCGCACATGCTGTTCATGGTACACCCAGAGTACCGTCCTAAACGTCCCGCTAATCAATTCATACCACGGTACGTGTGTCAGCAACAAAGACATATCTTTAACATTAACGCATTTACACATTTTTCTGAATTTATCTATTTTTCCTTTTTTTTTTTTTACCCACAGTCTCTACGGTTTTAAGATCCACTCCTTAGCGTATCAAATACAACTGCAGGCAGCAGCGAACTTTAAGGCACCGCTACGAGGGGTAAATGGCAATCGTGGTGTATTACCGCCCAATGTTTAACCCAATAACCAATCTTATAATGCAAAAAATCACTCCGGCATCCGTCAAAAACATATAAAAAAAAAGATTACCGTTCATTGTAGCAAACAGTTAACATGAGACAGATTTCTTTTATAACATTATATGATCAGTTTATTCTTCTTTTTTCCTAAACGCTGTTTTGTTTAGATGTTCTTTTTCCTGACATTTTTTTACTAGTACAAATAAGAAACATTCTTATGGTGGGTTTGTTATACAGTGTTGAAGTTCCAAACTTTCTTGATTAATTGCCGTTGGAACTGTTATAAATGTTTCTTTTCGTTTACATCATCTACCAGCGCGCTTGCCTTTGTTGATTGGAAGAAAAAAATTCAATAAACTGCAAGCACTAAAATATTTAATTATAATTTCGTTTCTTGAAGTTAAACATAATATTAGTTAATCATGTCAATTATTCTTAAGCTGAATGTTTGCTTGTTAGTTTTAAAATAATCATGTAAAGAGCTGTCAGTTTGAATAGATAACTGATTGTTTTAGCTCCGGATCATACGATAATCGTTGAAAACCTTTTTTTTTGCGTGATTTTGTGTAATAATGCATTGTTTTGCATTTCTTTACAAGATAACAATTGGTTAATTTCAAGACACGCTCCAACGTAATGTATTGTTTATACTAATCCTAAATTTTCTTCTCTTCCCCACCGTGAACCTTAAACCTCTCCGTGCGATTTGTGTGTGTTTGTAATGTTCATGCAATATGTGAATAATTAACCTGCTCACCATTATCCCCAACACCCCAACAACAACGACTTCATCATTCAAAAACGTAACGTATCGCATACCAAACGAGAAACGAAATCAAAACTGTTCAACACGATTACTAACTATCTGACTGTGTTGTTGCCATCTATTTCTTCTTTTTCCCATTACTACAGTGAAGAGCTCAGCGAAGGGCATCGACAACTGAACCGCAGGCCGCCGAGACTATATCGAAAAGATAGTTTGAGCCAACCCTCTCTCGATATAGGATCAACCAACCAACCCCCTTGCTACTACCACCTTCCCCCTCTACATCAAGCGGTGAGCGTGTTCGTGTATGTGTGTATGTGTGTGTGTGTATGTGAGTAGAGTGAGCCACATGAGAAAGGTAGAAGATACACAATCGCGGGAAATGAGCCCTTCCAAACCACTCACAATCAAACCTGTTGTTGGGTGAATGCATAGCCTAGCAGAACATTTATTTTAAAGATCATGTTGTGTTCCTTCTTGCAACAGTTTCCTTCCGCATTTGGAAGTATCTGTGCGTTTAATACATTTTTCCCGCCGTGTGAGAAGAAAGTATTGATGGAATAAAAAAAAGACACGTGAATAGAACAAAGAAATCAAACGGAATCGCGCGAGCGATCGATAGTAAAAGTGCATTCTAGGCGTATTGCGTTTGCTGGGAACATTCATGTCACTATCGCCGTGGAAAATCAAACACATGCAACAGACATGCACACATACACACACACTCACACACATACAGCGAAGCATAGAGCAGCAGCAGTAGTAGAAGACACAGCAATGTAGAGAGAAAAAAGAACAGAAACAACAAATAAAATAATCCACGTAGAACAAATAGGATGGCGCCAACGGCAGGGGCAGGATATTGAAGATGATTGAAGTAATTAATACATACGTGCGAGGTACGTTGAGTAAAAC